>VYZX01027220.1:0-33256 GCA_013401335.1 Brachypteracias leptosomus
GCCCAGGATGGGATTGGCCTTCTCAGCTCTTTTCTGACAACTACACTCTAGAGCCCCAGCAGAGGAATGTCACAACCAATTAAGTTGCCATCTATATGTTTAAGTTGATGTATAAAGTTGCTCATATTTCTTTATCAGGAAGAAGCTTCTCTCCAAAGGCGTCGTTCTGCAGCACGTCAGGCCCTGGCAGGGAAGGCACCTCCTGCATATCTCCACCTCTTTCCAAGGTAACATCAAGTGGTTTGAGCCTTTGCAGTACAGTGAAAAATGCCTCTTTAAGGCTTCTTCTCCACTGCTCTCAGGGGTGAATGATGAGGAGCTGTCAGGGATTGCAAATCTCATAAAGGATTCTCCTTTCTATCACTTTTAAGTGTGGCACTATCAATATCTCACACACCACTGGTCTTCTGAGGAGTGCAGCAGCCCCAGAATGTCTGCTCAAAATGTATGGGGTGGAGGCATCCACAAGTAACTTGTCTAAAGCTATGAAAGTATAACACAGCAGAGACATGGAGCTGGTGGAGTGGGGCCAGAGGAGGCCCCAGCAATGCTGGGAGGGCTGGGAGAGTTGGGTTTGGTCAGCCTGGAGAAGAGAAGGCTCCAGGGAGATCTTCTGGGGGCTTTGCAGGACTTCAAGGGGTCTGTCAGAAAGATGGGGAGGGACTTTTGAGCAGGGCCTGTTGGGACAGGACAAGGGGTGGTGGTTTTAAATTAAAAGAGGGAGATTCAAACCAGATCTAAGGAAGAAATTGTTGGTGCTGAGGGTTGTGAGACCCTTAGACTCAGGTTGCCCAGAGAGGTGGTGGCTGCCCCATCCCTGGAACCATTGCAGGGGAGGTTGTTTGGGGCTCTGAGCAACTTGCTCTAGTTGCAGATGTCCCTGCTCAGTGCAGGGGGGTTGGACTAGATGACCCTGAAAGGTCCCTTCAACCCAAACCATTCTCTGATTCTTCTCTGAGAGAGCAGAAAAGGATGCTCAAGGTCAGGCTTGATGGGGCTCTGAGCAGCCTGCCCTAGGTAGAGATGTCCCTACTTGTGTAGGGAGGTTGGACCAGATGACCTCTAGAGGTCCCTTCCAGCCTCAAACATTCTCTGATTCTGTGACTCTATGATTTTTCTGGCAGCTCAGAGCCTCCAGCATGTTTCTTAGCACTACTAGTAATTAGTGGTGGAAAGTCACAGCCATGCTCAGCACAAGCTTGTTTGCTGCAGTGGATCTGTCTGTTTAAAGCAGAATTTCCAAAAGCTGCCTCCACTTCCTAGATTTTTATTTATTTATTACAAATTGGATCCTGTCTTGACTATCTCCTTTTTCCTCATAGTCACAGCCCTTCAAAAATGGTGTTAAAAGTCTATAAATCTCAATGTACCTTCTTTGATTGATCTTTTGTGGCTTCTCCTGGTGTCAATCATCCTAATGTGAATTCTTCTTTGCTTGCTTTTCCTACCTGCCTTGGAAAGGCTCGTGGTGTTGACATTTAAAGTGTCACCCAGGCCTCTCAATCAGCAATTAATAGAAAATAAATAGGAAAGTTCAAATTAATAGAAAATTAATACAAAAGTTAGAATTCATAGAAAAGTTCTCACCTTTCAGCTCATTTCAGGCCTGCACAATTGCAGTTCCCCCACTGTACACACCAGATGTAAATCAAAAATCATTCCAATGACAAAGTCTGGAGATGGAGTATTTAAAAAAAGAAAAAAAGGAAATAAAAAACCTANATTGTGTGACTGAGATAGAACCATAGAATCATTTAGGTTGGGAAAGACTTTTGGATCATCAAGGTCAACCTTTGTCCAACATCTCCCTGACCCCTAGAGACCATGACACAAGGTAAGTCATGATGTCCTTATTTGTAGGAATAGCAGCAGCAGCATCCAAATCATTTTGGGGTAGTTGGACTACACTGTCTCTGAGACACTGGCACAGGTTGTGGATGCTCCACCCCTGGAGGTGTTCAAGACCAGGTTGGATGGGGCTTGGAGCAACCTGGTCTAGTGGGAGGTGTCCCTGCCCATGGAACTAGATGATCTTTGAGGTTCCTTCCAACCCAAACCTTTCTATGGTTCTATAATGGTCAGAGGCAGCTCAGTTTGCTTTTGAGCAGAAACTACTTCAATTAGGAAGGAACATAATTTCTCTGAAATAGATGAAACCAATGCCAAAAAACAGACCTGCAAAAAAGCTCCTAAGGTCTCAATGTTTTCAGTTTCTTGTGTATCTGTAAATACTAAAAGATTCTTTAACACTTAATCCCATCACTACATTTTAATCCAAACTAAATATATATTGCTCAGTTTTGCTCAGTGTGTGTTAAGAAAATTTTGCAAGTGGTGTCACACAAGAATCTAACCTGGTTTATTTATTGCAGCCCCCCCAGGGTTATCTGCATAAATTTAGGTTCTCAAAGCCAAATTACTGCAAACCTGCCCTCTTTATTTTGCCCCTGGCTGTGTGCAGGTGTAATTAAAGTCATTTTGAGGTCTCACTGCCTTCTATAATGTCCTGGCAACATTCAGTGGTTGGCTCTGAATCATTTCACCAGTTGTCTGTGTGGTTGAGGGTAATAAATAAGGGGTTGGGTTGAAGGCTCATTCAGATCAGGCCTTGAGCTAATGATTAACTTCTTGATTTTCCTCTAACAGTTGCTGAAAGAACTGGAAGAAGCACGAGCAGGCATCACCTGGAGGAGAATTTATAACATAGAATTTATATAACACACAGTCTTGCTTTTTTGAGTTGGGATAAATTCACTTTAGTTTCCTGGAGCTCCTTGCCAGGACTGGGAAGAGAGAAGGTCCATGGTCTACCTGGGGTTGAGACACTCTCTTCAGGCTGGGTGTGCTTGCTGTGAGCATAAGAGGTGCCTGCCTGTGGTTGCAAACATGTCTAGAGGTGGAAAAACAGCCCCAGAACACCTTTAAATATGTATATTTTTCTTAAAGTGTGTCTTTTAAGTTTAATTGGTACAAAGTGGAACCCAGGAGGTTCCATGTGAGCAGGAGGAGGTGGTTGTTTCGGGTGAGGATGTTGGAGCCTGGCCCAGGCTGCCCAGAGAGGTTGTGGAGTCTCCTTGTGTGGAGACTTTCAAAACCTACCTGGACATGTTCCTGGGCCCCCTGCTCTGGGGGAGCTGCTGGAGCAGGGGGGTTGCACCAGATCATCTCCAGAGCTCCCTTCTAACCCCACCATGCTGGGATTCTGGGATTCTATGAAGTTTATTTATCTTCTGAGAGTGGTTGTCAGGGTCTGAATCCAAACCTTTGCTCCAGGAAGCAGAGTTTGTGTTTCCCTGGTGACCCAGTCCTTGGAGGGGTGGCCTTGGACCCTATCTTCACAGTTCTGCTTTGACCCTGTTTTTAAGCTCTGTATTCCTGTGCTATATATTGGCCAGAATTCTTTGCTGTTAGATTTTCTTTTATTCTGTTTTTTTTTATTATCTTTTGATTTCCATTGTGGATTTACAAGAAATAATTTCTGAGAGTGTTCAGCTCTAGAGGCCATTCATGGAATGAGGTCCTTTCTTCTATGTAGTAGGTTGGATGATCTTAAAGGTCTTTTCCAACCTAAATCATAGAACCATAGAATGGTTTGGGTTGAAAGGGAACTCAAAGATCATCTAGTTCCAACCCCCTGCCATGGCAGGGACACCTCCCACTAGACCAGGTTGCTCCAAGCCCCATCCAACCTGGTCTTGAACACCTCCAGGGATGGAGCATCCACAGCTTCCCTGGGCAACCTGTGCCAGTGTCTCACCACCCTCAGAGTGAAGAATTTCCTCCTCTCTGTTTCCTATGGGAAAGTGGCAGTGAAATACTTGTTGCCCTAATGATTTGTGGGCATGATTGAGGGCTTGATGAAGAACTTCAGTTGGGTTTTTTGCCAAACTGTAGCAATGAGTCCCTCAGAAAAGATATTAACCCTCCTTAAAAACCTGGCTCCTCCCATGGAATGAGCACTCAGCAGTTGCTACTCCAGTTAAAAATATTCTTGAAAAGCTTCTTAGGGAAACTAGAAAATGGCCACAGAAAAAATAGACAGACTCATTGACCTTAAAAATAGCCAGATTCCTTCAGAGTTCACTTGAGATGTGTTGGTGGGATGGCTCTGGTACAAGGGGTAGATGTATGACATCTTCCAAGAGTTATAATTTTAGGTTCAACATCTCATTAAGGGTCTCTCATGTTTGGGAGTTTTCAGTGCTGAATCTTTTTGGGTTTAGCAATGTGGGTCGAGTCTATAAAGTGGTGTCAATACTGAACTTATCAGGAATGGGGGTTTTTAGGTGTTACTATAGAATGATTTGGGTTGGAAGGGACCTTTCAAGGTCTTCTTGTCCAATCCCCTGCACTGAGCAGGGACATGTTCAACTATCTCAGGTTGCTCAGAGCCCCAGCCAACCTCACCTGCAATGGTTCCAGGGATGGGGCATCTACCACCTCTCTGGGCAACCTGCTGGGTCTCACCACCCTCAGTGTCAACAATTTCTTCCTTCTCTCCACTCTAAATCTCCCTCTTTTAGTTTAAAACCATCACCATTGTCCTGTCCCAACAGGCCCTGCTAAAAGGATTGTCCCCATCTTTCTTCTAGGCCCCCTTTAGTTACTGAAATTTGAAGTTATGAATGACAATGAAGATGAAACTTCTCATTTTATGAGTTAGACACAAGAGGTGTTGTTAATCTCACCCAGCTTTGAGTGTCTGTAATAAAAACTTCCCCATCTGAAGAAGTTGTCCTACATTGTCTCAGTGGAGAGTGATTCATCCGGCCCCCTTTAGATAGAATCACAGAATGTTTCAGGCTGGAAGGGACCTCTAGAGGTCCAGTAGATGCCTACTTAAGCTTGAGTTTATTCCTCTCCACTGACTACCAACAGAGCCTGGATTACTCCCCTCAAATGCTTTATTTTATTTCACTTCTGTATCATTTTAGGGACCTGGAAGTCACTCCTGCACCAAGCAGCTCCCACCAACAATTCCTGGAACCAACACCTGCTCCTTTGCTCTCAGATGGAAGGAATCTCCCCCAACATCAGAGCTTCCCCCTGGCTAACCCAGAGAGCAGGTGAGTTCAGGTTCTGGGGCAGCAGATCCTTGTTGGGTGGAATGAAGGTCAGTGCTGCCACGTGCAAGATCTCAAACCATTTCCCAAGTCATCTCAACCTTATTAAACATGTTGCTGCAGCATAAAATGAAGTCATAGAATCACAGAATGTTTGAGGTTGGAAGAGACCTCTAGAGGTCATCTGGTCCAACCTCCCTACACAAGCAGGGACATCTCTACCTAGGGCAGGCTGCTCAGAGCCCCATCAAGCCTGACCTTGAAGGACTCCAGGGATGGGGCCTCCACCCCCTCTCTGGGCAGCCCATTCCCCTGATCTATGAGTCACAGACTCATAGAATCATTCAGGCTGGAAAAGACCTCCAGGATCATCAAGTCCAACCTTTGTCCAACATCTCCCTGACCCCTAAAGTTTCATTTAGACACCATAATTCATATACACAGAAAGGGAATTTCAGGAGCTTTCTATCAAGATAGTTTGAAGGGAAAAAGACACTCAAAGAAACTTGGTCCAGGTACAGAAAACCAGAACTTGAGGGATAAATGGTTTTTAAATGAATTTACCAGATATTGCTATCAGAATTATTTCTTAGAGAATTACCATAGATACTGTTGAATACATTTAGGAGGCTCTGGGTGATATCATGATCACTCTTTGGAACCTACCTGAAAGCTCATCTGAAAGCTGCAGCTTTGAGTGAGCTCAAGTCTGGGCTGTAGGGCTGTTGGAAACTCAGATTTGGTCATGGGTTCCATCCCATGTCCGATGTCTTGTTCTCATTCCATACAAACCAAGGTGGCTTCTCTGCTGTGGGTGAAGGGCAACCAAGCTGGTGAAGGCCCCATCCCTGGAGACATTCAAGGTCAGGCTTGATGGGGCTCTGAGCAACCTGCCCTAGGTAGAGATGTCCCTGCTTACTGTAGGAGGGTTGGACTAGATGACCTCTAGAGGTCCCTTCCAACCCAAACCATTCTATGATTCTATGATCCTATGGTCTAGGAGTCAGGGAGATGTTGGACAAAGGTTGGACTTGATGATCCTAGAGATCTTTTCCAACCTAAATGATTCTGTGATTCCACACATATCATACTGTGTATTTGTCTTTAAAAATCACCATTAAACAACCTCCTAAAGACACATTAGGCAGCTTTTCACATTCAGCCAGACTGAGGAGAAAGGCTGAACATCACTGGAAGATTTCAACCCATTTGCTTTATTCCTCATCTCTTAGGCAGAATTCTTACCTAAACCTGCTGCTGAAAATAATCTGGGCCTTCTTTTCCTGTCCTAGAGAGGCTGCCAGTTCCCTCTAGGTGATGTTCTCCCTGCCACTGTAATTACAAGTAGTTAATTAGCATGCTGTAAGAAGTTTGAAACCATCAACCTCTGGAGATTTGATTGTCCTCAGTCTTTGCTTCATGGTGGGATGTGCTGAAGGGCAGCAGAGTGAGTGTATGAGACAAACCCAGTGTGTAAGAGCTTGTGGAGGGATTCTCATCACCTGTCCTCACCAGTAAGAGGCAAGACCCAGCACAAGAAGGACATGAACTGTTGGGGAAGGTCCAGAGGAGGGCTACAAAGATGATTAGAGGGTTGGACCCCCTCTGCTATGAAGAGAGGCTGAGAGAGTTGGGCTTGTGCAGCCTGGAGAAGAGAGGGCTCCAGGGAGATCTTCTTGCAGCCGTTCAGTATCTGGAGGGAGCCTAGAAGAAAGCTGGAGAGGGAATTTTTACAAGGGCTTGTAGTGATAGGATGAGGAGTGATGGGTTCAAACTGGAAGAGGGAAGATTTAGATTGGAAATTAGAAGGAAATTCTTCACTCCGAGGGTGGTGAGACACTGGCACAGGTTGCCCAGGGAAGGTCAACAACAGGACAAGGAGTAATGATTCTAAGCTAGGAAAGGAGAGATTTAGACTGGATATTAGAAAAAAGTTCTTTAACATGAGGGTGATAGATCAGTGGAACGGGCTGCCCAGAGAGGTGCTGGAGGCCCCATCCCTGGAGTCCTTCAAGATGAGGCTTGCTGGGGCTCTGAGCAGCCTGCCCTAGGTAGAGCTGTCCCTGCTGGTGTAGGGAGGTTGGACAAGATGACCTCTAGAGGTCCCTTCCAGCCTCAAATATTCTATGAAGCTATAACTCAAACGAGTGCAAAGCCACGAGGAGTTGTGGAGGTCTCACCTCTCACATCTGGGTAGAAATATGTCTCTCAACTCCCCCACATTTTGCTGTGTTGCCTTTAGCAGGGTTTTCATTTAGCACTCTTCATAACCTGGCAAGAAAACAACTGTGAGGAGAGGAAAAGCAACTGCTCCTCTGATTCCTTTTTGGGGCACCCATCATGGCCCACAGTGAAATCTTATGGAGGCATCTTGTCCAATCTGCTTTGCAAATATGGAAAATGGGGAAGAAATTTGCTTCTAGGCATGATGGATGGAAATGCTGCTGTGTAGATTCATGTGAAATATCAGTGAGGAAACTGCCACGTTTCTGAAAGGTGGTTGCACAGCCTGTGGTGATTGGGTTTGAATGTTGAGGTGATTTAATCTTGTCTTTTTCTTTCTCTCCAATTTTCTGCTTGCCACGTTTGGAATGGAAGGAAGAGTAAACTCAAAAAAGCCATCAAGGGGTAAGAGCATGAATTTATTGCCCTCTAGGCACAGGCATTGAAGGAAATGTTCTTTTCCAAGATCAGGGAGTGCAGATGAGTCTGATCTCAGAATTCAGAACTCAGAATTTTGTATTATTTCTCTAATTTGGCAGTTTTATTGAAGCTTGAGCTGTGGTGGAAATGGCATCATTATTCTCCAGGTCACTCACTCTTGTTGGATTCAAGTCCTGCTTCTGGTCTACAAGTAAAATAGATCCTCCCAATGGCATTTACTGAAGGGTGAAAATTAAAAGGTTTTGCTTGGGTGTCTACCCATTGACCAGCAGGTTTCAGCAGGACACTTTTTAATTACATCCATGGCTTCTTTTCTTTGCTAAGATCATAGCTCTGGTCTTCTCCTTGGAAGTAACCTCTGATGCCCTAGTCTTTCCTGCTCTCACAAAACACCATTGCCATTTTCCAGGGGTTTTTTTGAAGTCTTCTGCTGGAAGACATGAAAGTGAGGATTTTATTTTTTGCCTGAGGATCCATTTGTTTTCACTCATAGGCTTAAACAATTTATCTTGGCCTGTGGTGAGGAGCACTCCTTGAGGGCAATAGATCTTCCAGCTGTACTTTAAAGGAGTGATAAATTCTTTAGGTCCTTGTCTGCTGGATTTCATTGCTCACTTTTACCAGTGGAGATGTTTGTAAAGGTATTGAAACAATCTGGTAACAGCATAATGAGAGGAAGAGCAAAATATAGTGAGTTGGAGAGTGGGAACTTCTTAATCTCTTCCTACACCTTCATTATTTGCAAGTTTGAGGGTGGAGTCAGAACCCCTCTTCCATTGACCAGTGTTTCATAGAATCCTAGACTGGTTTGGGTTGGAAGGGACCTTCCAAAGTCATCTAGTCCAACCCCCCTACAATAAGCAGGGACATCTCTACCTAGGGCAGGTTCCTCAGAGGCACATCAAGCCTGGCCTTGAACATCTCCAGGGATGGGGCCTCCACCACCTCTCTGGGCAACCTCTTCCAGTGATCAACCACCCTCATAGTGAATGGACCTGTCTCAAATATTTAATTGCATGTCTTCATTTCTGCCAAGTAACTAATGACAGGACAAGAGGTGATGGCCTCAAGTTGCATCAGGGGAGGTTTAGATTGGATATTAGGAAGTTCTTTGCTGCAAGAGTGGTCAGGCACTGGACCAGGTTGCCCAGGGAGGTGGTGGAGTCACCATTCCTGGAGGGGTTCAAAGAACAAATAGATGTGGAGCTTCAAGACATGGTCTAAGGGTCAGGGAGATGTTGGGATGAAGGTTGGACTTGATGATCCTGGAGGTCTTCTCCAACCTAAATACTGCTGTGATTCAGACTTTTGACTGAGTTGTGTGGCTTCAGTGCCAGTGATTCTGTCAGACTTGGTGCAGCTGCTGCTCTTACTGCTCTTTTAAAGCATGAGTTGTTTCCCTCTCTCAGCTCCAGAGAACCTGGCCCTGCTGGTGGACAATTTCTCACCTCTCCTGGTGCACCCACTGCTGGAGCTCTGACGGTTGGAACCCCTTCTCCTCATGCTCACCTCACTGAGGAAGCCAAAGCTGAGCATCCAGAGGCAAGAGGAGCTGACAATGGAAAGGAGAGATCAAAAGGTTTGAACCCTGTTCCACAGGAACAGTTTTGCTCAGGCTGTGTCCCCTACTGCAATGGCAGCACCTTTGTCTGGGGGATGGGGCAGCTTCTTCATGCTTCTGGTCATGACACAACGTCATGATGTGGCAGAATCGTGACAGTGTGAATCCAGCATGGAGTCATATCATGGAATCAGAGGATGGTTTGGGTTGGAAGGACCTCAAAGATCATCTAGTTCCAACCCCCCTGCTATGGGCAGGGACACCTCCCCCTAGAGCAGGTTGCTCAAGGCCCCATCCAGCCTGGTCTTGAACACCTCCAGGGATGGAGCATCCACAGCTTTCCTGGGCAACCTGTGGGATGAAGGTTGGACTTGATGATCCTAGAGCTCCTTTTCAACCATGATGATTCCATGATTCTACCTGAAGATACTACTCTTTCCCCACCCTGAGTTTTCAGCAGGAGACAAACTTTGGGGTAAACTTTGACTTTGCATTAAAATGCTTCTTCATTTATTTATGATTCCTGCAGAGCCTGACCTCCCTAGTGACAACCTTCAGAGAAAACACACCAAGTCCAAGACTGGTTCTCCTCACGTGCCTCAGCTCCTCAACTGGCCAGGCTCCCACTCCAAACCAGTCCTACCTCCCATCCCATCAGGACGGAAGAGCACCAACCCTTGATGGCCACCACCAGCCAAGTCTTTGCCAGGCTTACCCCAAATCCTGCTGCCTACCAGGAACGCTGATTTGGATCCATTTCTCTGCAACAAAGCCAAGTCTATCAGATATTAATTCTAAATCCATTTCTGATTAACTCTCCTCAAAAAGTTATTTATTTATAGCTTTATTAAAAAGTAATTTCTGCCTTTCCCCAAGCTAGACATTATTTCCCCAGGGTCCCTCAGCTGGGAGATGGGGGAGATTTTCCTAACAGCCACATGACTCCATCTTCCATTAATTTCCCTCCTATATTATAGATTTAATTGAGGTGTGGGAGCATCAGGGCCTCTGATAATATCCTCTACATTCCACAACTAGTTAATTCCTTTGGTGAAATGTTCAGAGTAACTTTGGGAGTGAAAACTCATTCCAAGTTGTTTGGTTTTTTTTAATAAAAAATGTTTTTTTGAAGGGATGAGACAATTCTTTGATTTGCAAGTGCATTTAAACAACCTGCTAAGGAGTCTTCAAAAAAATTCAGTGCAATTTTGGAGGACTAGCTGAAGCCAGAAGTAGGATGTGAAGATTGTTTTTTTCTCTATGAATGTGGAGCAGAGCTCTGACAAGTTAATAAAACTCTCAAATTAATATTTCTCCTGATTCATTTTCATTACCCTCTACTTACAGAACAGAGGGTGGGGGCCCTTTGTCCCAGCAGCTTCCTCCAAGGAGGGACATTTGCTGTTGATTTTCCAGTGTAGGTCCTTGGTGGTCTTTGCACGCACAGAAGACAGGACTTGTTGCCACAGTGTGGAGTCATGTTCATGGAAGAGCTTTGGTTTACCTCAAAGACATCTTCACAACGTGGCCAAGGGGGTTTGTTGGTTGAATAGGATGAACTAAAGGTAGCAGCTCATGGTAAGTAATGGATAGATGTAGAAACCCTGACCTGAAGTTACAGTGAAGCCTGTAAAACACCTCCGTGGTTTGTTAAGCAGTTTCCTTTCCAGAGAGCAGCTGCAGTTTCAAACTTGGTGGGGTTTTTGTCAAGGTAGTTCAGCAAGGTGGGCACCTGAGGTAACTACCTGACCTCCACAGGTTCTTCAGCAAGTCACAGAATCCCAGCATGGTGGGGTTGGAAGGGAGCTCTGGAGATGATCTGGTGCAACCCCCCTGCTCCAGCAGCTCCCCCAGAGCAGGGGGCCCAGCAGCGTGTCCAGGCCCCTTTGGAAGCTCTCCACACAAGGAGACTCCACAACCTCTCTGGGCAGCCTGGGCCAGGCTCCAACACCCTCACCCCAAACAACCACCTCCTCCTGCTCACATGGAACCTCCTGGGCTCCACTTGGTGCCCGCTGCCCCTTGGCCTGGCCCTGGGCACCACTGACCAGAGTCTGGCCCCAGCCTCTTGCCCCCACCCTTTAGCTCTTGAGCAGCATTGAGCAGATCCCCTCTGAGGCTTCTCTTCTCCAGCTCAACAGCCCCAGGGCTCTCAGCCTGTCCTGGGCACACAGATGCTCCAGTCCCACCAGCATCTCCACAGCCTCCACTGGACTCTCTCCAGTAGTTCCTTGTCTCTCTTGACCTGGGGAGCCCAGAACTGGACCTAATACTCCAGAGGTGGCCTCAGCAGGGCAGAGAGAGGGGAAAGAGAACCTCCCTTGGCCTGCTGTCCACACTCTTCTCATGCACCCCAGGAGACCATTGGCCTTCTTGGCCACTAAGCCCCATTGCTGGCTCATGCTTACCTCATTGGTGAACTTGTTCACACCTTCTCACTTAAATCAGGGAGCTTGTACAGTCAGTGCAGATAAATCAGGTTTCTCCTGGACACTCTTCCCCTGGATCAGTTACTGATTTCTGTGTAAAACAGAACAAAACACAACACTTGAAGTTTTCAATCCTGCAAAGCCTCGTACATCTGAACTGAGTAAGCCCAAAGTGCTCAGATTTACAGGAACAGCCTCAAAACGTTAAGCAGGGATTGTCTCTGCTTTGATTGAACAGAGCTGAGCATACAGGGGCACTATAAATACACTCCTTTTATTTCCCAGCTGTAAAAAGAAATCATTTGTTCTTCTGTGATCAGGGTCTTGCTTCAGCTCCCTCACGTTGCTATCAGACAATGACACTGGAAGAGATTCTCCTATTTTGGAACCAGTTTTTGAGCCCTGAGCTTTCAGATGTGGCATGTTCAGTGTGACTGCACGTGGGCCAGGGGAGTCATAGAATGGTTTAGGTGGGAAGGGACATTTCAAGATCATCTGGTCCAAGCCCCCTGCACTGAGCAGGGACATCTGCAACTAGAGCAGGATGCTCAGAGCCCCAAACAACCTCACCTGCAATGGTGCCAGGGATGGGGCAGCCACCACCTCTCTGGGCAACCTGGCACAGGCTCTCACCACCCTCACTGTCAAAAACTTCTGCCTTAGATCCAGTCTAAATCTCCCTCTTTTAGTTTAAAATCATCCCCCCTTGTCCTGTCCCAAAAGACCCTGTTCAAAAGTCCTTCCCCATCTTTCTGACAGGCCCCTTGAAGTCCTGCAAGGCCCCCAGAAGGTCTCCCTGGAGCCTTCTCTTCTCCAGGCTGACCAAGCCCAACTTTATGAATGTGGAGTAATGGATAGATGTAGATACCCTGGCCTGAAGTTCCAGTGAAGCCTGTAAAACATCTCAGTGGTTTATTAAGCAGTTTCCATTTTAAGCCTGGCCTCCCAGCAGAGGCTTCCAGCCCTTGTCTCATTGCTGGGGCCTCCTCTGGCCCCGCTCCCCCAGCTCCATGGCTCTGCTGTGCTGAGGACTCCAGAGCTGCCCCAGCACTGCAGGGGGGTCTCCCCAGGGTGGAGCAGAGGGGCAGGATCCCCTTTCTTGATGTCCAGGCTAAGGACCTTGAATGGAAGTAGGACATGGGATTTTATAAACACCAGGAAGATGCTGAATTTGCTGGAGGCCATTTCACAAAATCCTCCCTTTCTTGCCTTCCCTCCCTGAGCCTTCACTGCCATTCCCACCCCCAGCAACCCACACATCAAATCTCACCCTATTTACAAGATTCCCCACAAAAATCTCCATTTTCTGACCTCCCCTTCGTCTCTCTCACCCTGGAGGTGGAACATCTGGCCCAGTTTGAGGACAGAAGTGCTGTCATTGCTGACATCCAATATTTACATTTCCTTTAGCAGACTGTGAAGCTTTTCCAGTTCGTTCTTAGTTTAGAGCCTTTATTTTTGGCTGAAAACACAGAATTTGTAGCTCTACGTTTATCGACTGGCAAATAAGGACGGGGCTGTCTTGGGGAACTCTGTTTTTATTGGCAGGAAGCATGTTTAGATGACAGCAGAGTAACACCTCAAGTTACTCACAGTCAAACGAGTCTCCCAGCCTTGAATTTTACAGAGGGGAGTAAAAACAAGCTGTTTAATTTCCCTTTTTAAAATGGAACATTCAACGTTCATAAAAAACCAGTAGTGGCGTTTGCTGCCTCATGAGTGGAAATGGATTTACCAGCTGGAGAACAGAGATGGGGGGGGAAACCAAGGCAGAGAGAAATTCCAGTGATTTGTCTTGTCTCATGAGGTTTTTTACGTGAATTGGGGCAGAAATCAGGAGTCCTGCTTCTCTGCTTGAATGCTGGGTGTTAGAAATATGGAATTGTTTCGGTTGGAAGAGAACTTTAAGATGGAGTCCAACCATTAACCCAGCACTGCCAGGGCACCACTAACCCCTGGCCCTCAGCACCACATCTCCACACCTTGGAAACCCCTCCAGAGATGGGGACTCCACCACTGCCCTGCCCAGCCTGGCACAGCCCACAACAACCCTGCCCACCAAGACATTTCTCCTCATGTCCCTGCCCTGCTCCTGCTGCCCACGCTGGTGCTGACACCAGCCAGGTTGCTGGTGGCTTCTTGGCCACCTGGGCACACTCTGGCTCCTCTCCATCCCCTGTCCCCAACCCCCCCAGGTCCTTTCCCTCTGGCACTTTCCAGACACTCTTCCCCCAGCCTGGAACCTTCAGAGGGTTAGTGTGACCCAAGGGCAGGACCCGGCCCTTGGCCTTGTTGACCCTCATCCCATCAACCCAACATGGCTAGACCCCTCTGTAGAACCTCCAGCAGATCAACACTCCCACCCAACTTGGTGTCATCTGCAAACTGCCTGAAGGTGCCTCAGTCCCCTTGTCTAGAGCAAAGATAAAGAGATTAGACAGAAAATTGTCTTTGAGGTGAAGCTCAGAAGACTGTGCTAATGCAGAAGTGTTTCAGGGAGTGAAAGACAGCAACAGGACAAGGAGCAATGGTTTTAAGCTAGAAAAGGGCAGATTTAGGCTGGACATTAGAAAAAAGTTAATATGAGGGTGGTTGCTCACTGGAACAGGTTGCCCAGAGAGGTGGTGGAGGCCCCATCCCTGGAGACATTCAAGGTCAGGCTTGATGGGGCTCTGAGCAACCTGCCCTAGGTAGAGATGTCCCTGCTGATTGTAGGGGGGTTGGACCAGATGACCTTTGGAGGTCCTTCCTTTTAACATCTCTAACCTGAGCCCCAGGGAACCTCCCTGTGGGATGGGTCTGGTCAACAAACGGGCCCCTCTGTTCCCCTCAGAAGAGAGTCGCCCACTACAATTACCCTCCTTTTCTTAATCGAAGAATTCAGAAGACATGGGAGTGGATGACAAGCTGTGGGTGACTCACCAGATGGATCCTTGTTTCCATCTTCATTCTCCTGGCTGTCAAGTCCCAAAGCCCCATATCCATTGTACAATGGACAGGTGAGGGGGGCTGAGGTTTTCACTTGTCTCTCCGAGGAGGGACCTCTCTCCATCCCCCTTGTCCTTGTGACAGGAGGGGAGGGGGCTCCTCCACTTCTTGTAGAGCCCCTTCCTGCTGCCTTTGCCTCAGTGTGGCTCCACCATCTATCTCGCTTCATACTCCCTGATCCTTCTCGATCTTTCCACCTCCTCTCTCCGTTCAACCACCGGCCTGAGCAGGGCGTTTATCTGCTCACACCGCACACAAGCCGGGGCTCTGAGGTCCCACATTCCTCCTCCCAGTGGCTCTTGGCCGTGTGGTGACCCTGATCTTCTCTCTGGCCGGGAGGGAACCAACCCCCGGGTGCTGCTCCCCTCCCGTCCCTGCGCTGCTGTTCCTCTCCTCCCCCTCACTGACCTTGTGCTCCGGCAGAGGCTCCGCGCCCTGCGAGCTCCAAACAGCCGCGGCACCCCCAGGACACACACAACCAAGCGTTGTTTACCCTTCCAGAGGCTTCTTATCACCTGACCGTTCTTATCACCTGATTAAGGGTGGGTGGTGCCGGTCCCGCCCACGCCAGCTCGGGGGCGGTTCCAGCACCTTGCGAGGGCCGGGGTGTGGGCCCCGTGAGGCGCCGCCGGCCCGTTCACAGCCCGTTCGGATCAGGCGCCGGCGGCTCTTGGCTCCGCCCTCCGCCCACGCCCCCTCCAGCCCCTCAGAGCCGCCTCCTTGGCTTCCAAAAGCTTCAAAAAGCCCCCGAAAAAAGCTCCTTGCTGGTCCCTTCTGCCGCGATTTCCCTCCCCAGTGTGGACTGACCTACACTGGAGCTGGTCCCCCTCGGTGAGGGTTTGTCAGACCCGAGGGGCCGATGTTTCACCACCAAGCTCTGCCTGAAGGAGACAACATGAAGTTTGCCAGCTCAAGGTTTGATGCACAGCTCACCAAAGAGTTCCAGGGGCTGTAAAAGAGGTACATAAATAGCTGCTCCTTCAAATCTGCTGAGTGCTGGAGGCCAAGATGCTCCACAGGTGACCACAGAGGCAGGAGATGAGAGCAGGAGGTAGATGGTGGGTTGGAATCTCCAGCACCTGCTCCCTGAATTAGTATCTGTATTTTTTAAAATGGTGCACAATGGTTGGGTTTGGTGCTGCGACCTTCATCTTGCCTCCCTCCTCCACTAAACCCCCTGATATGGGTCCTAGAAAGTCTAGAAACCACCAGTAGAGCTTGTCTTGGTGGTGGGACCACTGCAAATCCAGCAGCTACACCCTCTTATTTCATTCTTTTAAGCATGTTCTGGAACCAGATAGGGAATAGTTTCCATTATTGACCAATTCCTCTGCAGAGCACCCACAGCTACTTCTCAACCACCTTCCTGAGGCTCCATGTCTTGTCCCAGCTGTCTCTGGCTGCCCCACTCCCTCAGGAGCTTGTCTGATTGAATCTGCTGCAGAATGTGCTGCTCGTTTGGCAGCTGTCAAAATCAATTATGATTTTTTTTTCAACAAAAAGAGGAGAGGAGCTGCTTGGTGTGACTCCAGCAGCTGCCCATGCTTCTCTTTCCACCCCTGGCTCAAAGGAGACCTGGGGATTTGGGTCCTCCATCTATTTACTGGTTGTTAATTCCATCACCAGCTGTGTTTGGAGGCTCCTCATGGTTTGTGGGGTTGGAGATCAAGCTTCTTGGTGCAGGAGCCACTCATTGTGATTCCAGCAGCTGCCTGTGCCTCTCTTTGCATCCCTGGAGGCCTGGAGAAGGGCTTGAAGAAGACTCATCAGGTCTTTCCATGGTCTCACCCTGCACTCCTACAATATAACTTCAGCAACTCCTGAAGACAACTTTGGGTCCTCCATCCACTTACTGGTTGTTACTTCCATCACCAGCTGCATTTGAAGGTTGGATTTGATCCTAGAGGTCCTTTCCAACAACCATAATGATTCTATGAACTCACAGACCTTCTCCCCATGGTCTGTGGGGTTGGAGATGAAGCTGCTTGGTGCAGAATCAACCCTGCAGCTGAGGTGCTCAGCCCCTGGGGTGCTCAGCACTGAAGAACTTGGGTAAGCTCTGCACTAAATCTTCCTTCTTGGACATACCCTTTTGGTAACCCCAAGAAAATATTTGAAGCTTCTGAGATATTTTCTTCTGCCTCCCATAAGGCAGAGGGAGAGGAGCCCTTGTAGCTGAGGCTGAATTTCATTTTCCTGCAGGGAGGAGGAGGAGAAGGAGGAGGAGGAGGCAGCAGCTCCTACATTTTTATCATTCATTCTTTTCCCCGTTCATACCTCAGAGCAAGTAGCATCATGAAGGTGTAAATCAAAGTCCATCACAGAGGCATGAAGGCTCCACAGTGAAAAATCCCCCATGCTGAGAGTCCTTCCCCCTTCCAGAGTCTTCTCCTTTCAGAAATCTCTTCTCTGGAGACCCACAGCTCCATTCCCTGGATTTCCTGGCTGGTAGCAGCAGAAGCTCACAGTGGTCAGTCTGTTCCTGGAGCAGAAATGGGGTGGCATCAGAAATCCTAGAGCAGAAGGATGGTTTTCCATGTGTTGGAGACTATGTGGGGTTCAAAAGGAGCCAGGAGTTGTAGTCATAGAATCATTTCAGCTGGAAGAGACCTTTAAGATCATCGAGTCCAACTGTCAGCAGAGACCTTTGAGCCTGGGCCATGCTGGAGGCAAAAAAAAGGTTCTGGATCCTCTGAGCTCTTCCCAAACCTCTCCCTGCCAATAAATCTCATCTTCTTGCCCTCTTGGGCTCCAGCTGCTGATTTATGGTTGCTCTAATGAAGGCTGCTGAGCAGAAATGAAGTGTGTGGCTCCAAGAGATTTATGGAGACATCTTTATCCCTCTCATGACAAGGATTTCATAGTGGTTCCCAGAGGAGATCAAGGCTTTCCCTCTGGCTTTCACAAAAAACCAACCAAACCTTGTTTCTCCTTGACCCATCGTGGTGAGTCTATGATTTTATCAGCCCAGATTTAATGAAAGGTGAATTACTTTGAGCAGAAGTCTCTGAGATGATGAAAGCAGGACCTTGAAAGGTCCCTTCCAACCCAAAAAACCCATTCTGTGATTCTATGAACTCATCCTCCTGGGTGCAATTAGGAACCACCTGGATAGAATTTATTTTAAGTGCAATTAAAAAGGAATCCCACTCTACCCCAGGCCACCCTTCACTCCTCCTGCCTTCCTCCACCTCCTCAGATGTTGGGTCTTTCAACCTTCTCCCCTGTTAAAGGCAGAAGGAGAGATCATGTGTTGATTTCAGTCCCATCAACTTCCCAGTCACCAGCAGCAAAGCATGAAAGGAGGAACAAGAAGACCACCCTGAGGTTGAAGAGGTTACATATCTATTTTAATTTAAAAAAAAAACCAACAGAAGCACCATCCCAATCCCAACCAGCCAACCCAAAAGCTCTGCAGCTCCAGAACACTGATCAAACAGTATCTTGCTCACCCCCTTTTCCAGCCTCTGCTAAAACCCAAAATAGGTGCTACTATCAAGACCAGGTTGGAGCAACCTGGTCTATCTAGTGGGAGGTGTCCCTGCCCATGGCAGAGGGGTTGGAAGGAGATGATCTTTGAGGTCCCTTCCAACCCAAACCATTCTATGAGCTCTACAAGCACTAAAACCAAATGGATCAGGAGCCCTGGAGTCAAGACACTCGTTTGGCCTCATGGGCCTCTCCTCCATCTCCCAGGTCACCCAGAGCAGGGAGGGAAGTGCTGCTGCTTCTACGACGCCCTAACAACGATAAATATTCACAAACACTTCATCAAGTTAAAAAAAAATACCCCTGACAACAAAGAACAACCCGTTGTTGACACCTGGTTCAAGTGAAGACCAAGTAAAGGACATGGTTTAAAAAAAAAGAGGACCCCAAACCTACAAGTGTCACACAGGAATTGGAAACAACAGGAGGTTTCTTGGAGACCAAGAGTGAGGAGTCTATGGAGAGTATCTTAACCTGCTCCACCATCACTTCACTAAGTCCCCAGGTTATAGTGAGCACCACCAAGGCCACCAAGCAGCTCCTGGTGCTCCCCCATGGATGTGGCTTCTACACCCATGTGGTTTAAGCTTCCATGAACCCCACCAGCTACTCAAGATCTCTGATGCTTTCACGCTGACTTGGTGTTGCCCTCCCTTCTCTGCCTGTCTCTTGGCTGAAGCTCCGTGGAGTTGGGGAGCAGCCACGTGGTGCTTCATGGCCATCCAGGACTGACCCAGCACACACATGGGTCGTAGACACCAAGGCTGGAAGCCACCAGGACCTTGGGTGGAGGAACGACTCCTCCAAAGACACTAAATGATCATTTGACATTTGTGTAATACTCAGAAATATCCAATGGGAAATTTTTTTGCCTCCTTAATGAAAATCTTCAGCTACATCGTGTTAGTTTAGGTAGGAAGGGGAAAGCTGCTCCTGATAGTCCTTACTTGGCCAAGCATGATGTGAATCAAGTTGACATCACTGGATGTCCCAGTTATCACGGCTGAGTGGGGACAGTATCAGGATGACAAAAACAAGGTGCTCTGACACCAAGACCAGGCTCTGTGCCAGTCCCTCCTCTGCCCACTGCTCCTAGAGGAGCTCTGGCTGCTGCTCCTCACCTTCCTGGAAGCCAGGAGCTGCCTGCACACATGGGGACATCCTCCCAAACTCCTGAAGGCCACCCCTGGCCCAGCTGAGGGGGGACACTAAGGGACACTGGTCCTGGGTCAGGTGGATGCTGCTATGATGCACAAAAATGCCACGAGTGAAGCTGATGCCCAAGGGGTGGGAGAAAGGAGGAGAAGGAAGAGAAGGAGAAGAAGGAAAAGAAAGAAGGATGAGGAGGAAAAGGAGGAGGAGAAAGAAGGAGGAAGAAGAAAGGAGAAGAAAGAAGAAGAAAGGAGAAGAAAGAAGAAAGGAGAAGATAGATGAAAGGAGAAGATAGATGAAAGGAGAAGATAGATGAAAGGAGAAGAAAGATGAAGAAGAAGGAGGAGGAAAAGGAAGAAGAGGAAAAGGAAGAGAAAGGAGGAGAAGAAAGGAGAAGGAGGAGAAAAAGAAGGAGGAGAAAGAAGGAGGAGGACTGGGTGAGGGGACAGTAAAACCAGCCCTCCTCCAGCAGCTCTTACTGGCCCTTCTAAAGTTTCTTGGCATCGTTTGAACCCTGAGGTTGGGCTGGGCCTGGGGGCACCACAGATGCTCCAGGGGCTCAGCACAGTTCCTTGCAGCTGGGCACTGGTACCAAACCCCTCTGAGCACCCTTGTGGTGAGGGAAAAGGTAGGAAGCAACTGAAAAGTGACCTGTGCCAAGGACCTAACTAAAGGAGGAGGAACTCTCTGGCTGGTGAAGTATCAGGGCAACATCTGAGGACTCCATGAAGCCTCCACAGCACTTCACCATCTCCCTGAGAAGGTGACACACTGGCACTTTCTGACCCCTTTTTGATTTCCTCAGGCTCCCAACTAGGCCCTTGATACCAGCGATGGGGCTTTGGTGGCTTGGGGATCAGTCCCCTGAGCCATTTCCCAGTGGAGGATCTACTGGGCAGACTGGAAGGCTCTAGCCTTCACCAACACCATCCAAGCAGAGGTGGTAGGATCAGAGAAGGACTCAGGTGGACAGCCAAACCTGACATTCCCAGTGTAACTAACAAACAGCAGCTTCTCCAGGGCTCAGCCACTCACTGAGGCCACCAGGATGTCAAAGGACGGCACCAAAGAGGCTCAGGGTCCAGCTCATGGAAGCCAGGAGAGGACAACAGCACCACAACAAGGTTGGGCTCCTGATGGAGAACGGGGTCAGCTTCTACATGACTTAAAAAGGGTTATTTCAGCCAAAAGAAACCCAAACATGGTGGGGGGAAAGGTTGGAAGCAAAAGGGGTCACATAAAAAAGATGCAGAAATAACCGTGTCATCTCTCCATGGTCCACGTCAAGTAGGTTCCCAGTGGAGGCTCCATGTTCTCCAGGAGCTTGGCACAGCCAACACCTCCCCCATGGAATAAAAACCACCCTCTTCTGGAGGGTTCCCTGCTGCTCTGCTCTACAAACCAAGACAAAAGGTCCTTTCAGAGAGTCCTCGGCCGTTACTCCTCCTTCGGCCTCTTCCTCCAGCGGGCCAGGAAGGGCCCGAGGTTGTTCCACATCTCCGTGTACATGAGGGTCCCCACGAAGACAAAGGAGGTGCCCAACCAGTGCCAGGCCGTGAAGGGGTTGTGGAAGTAGAGGATGGAGAAGATGAGGCTGACGAACTTACGGAGGGTCACCACCAAGGTGACGGTGAGGGAGGTGCACTCCGTGGTGAGGATGAAGACACCTCGGATGCAGACATACCTGGGGTGGGGGGAGGTAAGGAGGATAATGGGGGTGATGGTTGCACCATGGGTAAGGTCAGGGTGGATAATCTTTGAGCTTCCTTCCAGATAGGACCAAGGGGTCATGGTTTTAAGCTAGAAAAGGGGAGATTTAGGGTGGACTTTAGGAAAAAGTTCTTTAATATGAGGGTGTTGATCACTGGAACGGGTTGCCCAGAGAGGTGGTGGAGGCTCCATCCCTGGAGACATTCAAGGTCAGGCAACCTGCCCTAGTTAGAGATGTCCCTGGGATTATAGGGGGGTTGGACTAGATGCCCTTTAGAGGTCCCTTCCAACCCAAACCATTCTATGATTCTATGAAGAGGGAGGACAACTGGGCAAGCCTTTGGGAGTGCAAAGGACTGGGCAAGAGGTGATGGATGAAATTCCCTTCTCCTCACATCTGCAGTTCTACAGCTTTGAACAACTTCACTACAAAGTCCAAGGACCCCCAACCCCCCCAGCTCCTTTCCCTCGGGCGCTTTCCAGCCGCTCTTCCCCCAGCCTGGAGCCTTCAGGGGGTTGATGTGACCCAAGGGCAGGACCCGGCCCTTGGCCTTGTTGACCCTCACCCCGCTGGCCTCATCCCATTGATCCAGCCTGGCCAGACCCCTCTGTAGAGCCCTGAATGCAGGGAAGGCTCCAAGGACATGACACCCCCACCCCATTCCTCCTCTCCCACCTTGCTGCCATCTCCATGGCCTGTCCCAAGCTCAGCTTTGTAAGGATACTGTGTGATGACGTTCATGAGGAGGTAGAACCACATGATTGGCAGGGTCAGCCCGATCACCGGGACCTGGAACGGCTCTGGGGGGAGAAAGGGCAGAGCAAGGTCATTGCCTTCCTAATCCTAAGAGAAGATGCAAGGAGATGTCTCTCTCCTGGCCTCCAGGAGGCCGTTGCTGCACTAGGCAGGCTGAGGTGTGGACACATTTTGATTTAGCTCCCAGTGGAGGGTTCTCTTCTTCTTACTGGGGGAAATGACAAATACCAGAGAGTTTGGAGATGTTTCTGCTTGGGCAGATGGTGGAAGAAGTAGGCTAAGGATAAAGACCTTAAAAGAAGAGCTCTGTCTTGTTTCCTCACATCAGGGATGTCCTACTGTTATAAAAGAATCATGGAATCCCAGCATGGAGGGGGTTGGAAGGGACCTCTGGAGATCATCTCATCCAACCCCCCCCTGCTCCAGCAGGTCACCTAGAGCAGGGGGCCCAAATGTGCACAACTGCTGGACTGAAAGCTTCCTACAGCATTTTCCAGAAGACAGATATGGGAGCAAGGACCCACCTCTGCAACACTTACCAGACTGGTTGAAGAGGAGTGCATGGTGGTAGATGTTTGGGGCAAGGAGGAGAAAGCCAGGGAGCGGTAACGCGTGCTGGGGAGAAAGGTAAAGACATGATTATGTGGATCCCAGTTCTCCCTTTCTCACCACACTTGTTCTCTAGACCCTTCCCCACCTTCCTTGCCCTTCTCTGGACACTCTCCAGCCCCTCAAGGTCCTTCTGGGAGGGAGGGGCCCAAAACTGATCCCAGGATTTGAGGTTGGACCTCCCCAGTGCTCAGTCCAGGGGGACCATCCCTGCCCTGCTCCTGCTGCCCACGCTGGTGCTGCCACCAGCCAGAAGTTCTCCCTACCCAGTAAATAGAACAGAAAAGAGATGGTGGCTCACATTGTAGAAAAGGGCCTCTTTAGAGTGCTTCCCAAACTGCTTGTACAGCATCTCCTGGAAAATCCCCATCCTGGCAGACATGAGGAGGGCGAAGGTGAGAGCAGCAATACCTGGAACAGAAGCACAGCCTGGTGACACTGCTCAAGCATGGCAGAGCTCAACTCAACCAGCCTGAAGACTCCCATGATTGGCCTTTCAGTGAAAAACCCCAAACCATCCAAACTTGGTAAGAAAATTGATAATCACAGAATCAGAGAATTGTCAGGGTTGGAAGGGACCTTAAAGATCATCTAGTTCCAACCCCCCTGCCATGGGCAGGGACACCTCCCACTAGCTCAGTTGCTCACAGCCCCAGCCAGCCTGGCCTTCAACATGTCCAGGGATGGGGCTTCCACCACCTCTCTGGGCAACCTGTGCCAGTGTCTCCCCACCCTCCTGGGGAAGAACTTCTTCCTAACGTCTCATCTGAATCTCCCCACCTCTACTTTTGAGCCATTCCCCCCAGTCCTACCACTACCCAACAGCCTAAAAAGTCCCTTGCCAATGGTCTTGAGGACACAGGTATCTTGTTACAAAGGCTGAGATGCTGAGAGGGTTTTGAAAAGAACATCTCTTAAAAAGCAACTGAGCCCTGGCAAGTGGAGTTGGTGGGACACCAGGGATGGAGTCATTTGCTGCTCCTGACTACACCAATCCCAGGTTCTCCAAAAAGCCACCAACAGACCTAGGCTGGAGGTATAAAAATAGACTCAAGTGGCAGATGTTAAAGATTCCTCCATGAAATATTGTGCAGGATAACACCTGAAACAGCTACAGCCCCTCTCCCTCTCTGCAGGGACATCAGGTAGGACTAGTTCTGCAAAGAGAAACCAAGAAGGCATCTACAACATGCAGGGCTGGAGTCACGTTCTGTCACTAAGCCACCACCTTGCAGAAACCCCTCAGATGCCATCTTTAACTTGCTGGCCAAATGACAAGTACCTCCTTGCACAAAGTCCCTCATGAGTGCTACAAAACCTTGTTCTTTCCAACCAACATCCACCAGATGGTCAACACAGCTTAACCTCAGCATGGGGACTCCCACCTCAGCCTGCTTTGTGCCACCCACACAGCCAAGGACATTGGGGAGATGAGTGTTGCCACCATCCCAGCAAGGTTGTGACACACACCTAGAAGCCACCACAAGAAAACCTGGAGTCCATCCTCTTCATTTAAGCTGGAGTCAGATGCCTGGTGGAGGAAGACACAACAGTCACCATGAGCTACCACATTCCTGCAGGTCGTTTGGACCTGCCTCTACCTCCCTCTTGGTTTGTGTGTTGTGTTCCAAGCAAGCCCAAGGTCTCCCATTCTCCAGAGTTGCTGCCATGGCTGAACAGGGGTGGTAGAAACCATCACCACATGTTGCTTTCCACTCTGCTTCACCAGATTCCAGCCAAAAAAGTGTAAAAAAAAGAATCATAGAATGGGTTGGGTTGGAAGGGACCTCAAAGACCATCTAGTTCCAGCCCCAGTCAGGTACTAAACCCTGGCTTGAGGTCAAGACACTGAGAAAACCAGGCCTGTAGGTGCCATGAGCTGAGGGTAAAACTCTTAAATTTTGGTTAACAGCAAGTTAGATAATTGACCTTTGCCACAACTGTCCATACTACACCAGCACCCCAGGCCTGCTGGGAGTTTATCTGGATTGACACAACAGCAGAGACCTTCCTCAGATGTTCTGAGAGCATAAAAAGCTCTTAAATGATGGGGGAGTTGGAGGTTTGACAACCTTGTTTCATTTCCAATCTCTCAGAGTGGGATTAAGTGCAACCAATTTTCCCTTGACCACCACTTTAGGTCATTTTGCTGTCTTTGGTTTGACAAGATCAGGCTGTGGGTGTTGACCCAGTGGTGCTACATGTGGATTTGCTTCACTCCCTCCTGTTCTCCAAGTACATGCACTTTCTTTCAAGGGTCACAGAAAGTCACACTGGATGAGAAGAGGTCTGGAAAAAGAAAAGGTCTGAAAGTCAACAATCTCTTCTGGATAAAAAGGGCAAAACCAGCTGAGTTTTGTCCAAGATTCACCTGCACATCACAGTAAGGGCAGGAGAAAACAGCTTCTAGCTGTTCTCTCTGTGGCAGAAATTGGTTTATTCTCAGCAAAAAGCACCCTGGATGGGTTAGAAGGTGTCTGTAACTAAGTTAAACCTCATGTTTGTGGGTTCACCCCTTCCCTCCAAACCACAGCAAAAGGAGACCAGGAGCAGGAGCTTCTGGGGAGAAGATCCAGAGTTAGGAGTCATCTCATGTCTCCATCCACAGTCAGGCAAAGGGGATTACTGTGAAGGTGGTGAGAGCAGCTCCTCCTGTCTGTAAGGTTCACAGCAAGGACCTCAGGCCCTTCCCAGTCCTTACCACTTGCTTTGCAGACATGAAGGTGCAGGTGAAGATCCCCACGGACACCAGGGCTATGGAAGTGTACTTAGATATGCTGTATCTGTATAGGGGAGGAGAGAGATGTCACTGACCCAGCCCAACCTTGTTGTTCTTCTCCTGCTGCTCCCTTGCATTGCACTTTGCTCCACTACACCACCATCATCTTGTGGTAATGGGCACAGACCCATTACCCAATGCTGGACATTGCTGGGGAGAAGGTCAACTTACTCCAACTGCAATACAAAAGAAGCATTTGGACCAAGATCTCCTTGCTTGTACCAAAGGATCCCTCCAAAGAGCAGATCATAGTATTTTGGGTGGGAAGGGACCTTTCAAGGTCAACTAGTCCAACCCCCCTGCACTGAGCAGGGACATCTGCAACTATCTCAGGTTGCTCAGAGCCCCAAACAACCTCCCCTGCAATGGTTCCAGGGATGGGGCATCAACCACCTCTCTGGGCAACCTGGCACAGGCTCTGCCACCCACAGCAGCAAAAATTTCTTCCTTGTCTCTAGTCTAAATCTCCCTCTTTTAGTTTCAAACCATCCCCCCTTGTCCTGTCCCAACAGGCCCTGCTCAAAAGTCCCTCCCCATCTTTCTGGCAGGCCCCTTGAAGTCCTGCAAGGCCCCCAGAAGGTCTCCCTGGAGCCTTCTCTTCTCCAGGCTGACCAAGCCCAACTCTCCCAGCAGAGGCTTCCAGCCCTCCCAGCATTGCTGGGGCCTCCTCTGGCCCCACTCCACCAGCTCCATGGCTCTGCTGTGCCGAGGACTCCACCCAGGAGGACATTGGCTGCTGGGGCCAGCTCAGCTCCAGCTCCTCACCCCCAGCACCCCCAAGTCCTTCTCCTCAGGGAGAAAAAAAGGAGAAAAAAAAGCAATTCTTTACACTGTCTCAGCACCCTTCAGCAATAGCCAAAACATCAGAGTGTTATCAACACTCTTCTAGCCCCAGATCCCAAACCATATGGGCTGCTGTGAAGAAAGTTAACTCCATCCCAGCCAGAACCAGTAGACTCATCCATCTGGAGTGGTACCAGCCTCACCCAAGGGAGAGGGAAGAAAAGAGGGTGTAAAACCCCTTTTTTTCACTCCATGCTTGCCTTAAATGAAGGAGTGAAGGGTGGTGGAAATGCAGAAGGAACTATTCCAGACTCTAGTCCAGGCAAACTTCAGTTTCCCCATCATAAAACAAGAATATTTAGCAGGAAAGGAAATATTTAACTGAACATCAACTAGGATTAAGTCAATTAAGTATTTCAGTGGTGACCTGAGGCTTGTGAGTTACCTTTTCTTCAAAATGATGATCCCAAGAGCCATGCTTGCTATGAGAGAGCCCTGGGAAAGAAAAGAGAGGAGGAGAAAATCAAAACAGAGCATGAACAAGACAAAATCCCCTGGACTGGGAGGCCTGCCCCAGAGGAACTCCATGAAGGGAACACAAGTGACACCAACACAACATTTCTGGCAGAAATGCCAGAGCAGTATCTGGGGGGGGTGATAGGGTGGGGAGAAGCTCACTTCAGCAGGGAGGAGGGGAGAAGTGGAGCTGGGTGGCTTGGGAACAAGGTTGCTGGGGCAAACAGGCTGTGAGGACCTTCTGCCTAGTGGGCCACCTGCTTTTTTGGCCTACTTGTGACACTCAGGGTGTGCTACAGACCAGAACATGCCTAAATTGTTGTGTTTTTTTAATTTGGAACAGGAGTACAGCTCCACTGATGGACTGCAGGGCTGCAATGCATGAACCATCTCAGCAGGACAGGGCTCCAGGACTGTTGTCTGGTTTCCTCCTTCTTAACTTCTCCTGATGACAGGTATCTCAAGTCCATGATGTGTTGTGGGAGAACAACCCCTGTCCAGCAGATTTTGTTATTCCCAACAGCCAGGGCTACATCTTCTGTAGTTTTAACAGATGTATCTAGGCCAGACTAGTAGAATCCCAGCATGATGAGGTTGGAAGGGAGCTCTGGAGATGATCTGGTGCAACCCCCCTGCTCCAGCAGCTCACTCAGAGCAGGGGGCCCAGAGTCCAAAATCTCTCCAGACAAGGAGACTCCACAATCTCTCTGGGCAGCCTGGGCCAGGCTCCAACACCCTCACCCCAAACAACCACCTCCTCCTGCTCACATGGAACCTCCTGGCTTCCACTTGGTGCCAGTTGCCCCTTAGCCTGTCCCTGGGCACCACTGACAAGTGTCTGGCCCCAACCTCTGTAGAACCTCCAGACCCTCCAGCAGATCAACACTCCAACCTTCCTTCTTGTTGTCTGCAAACATACTGAAGGTGCATTAAGTTTGATGATAGAATCAGAGAATGTTTCAGGCTGGAAGGGACCTCTAGAGGTCATCTTGTCCAACCTCCCTACACAAGTAGGGGCATCTCTACCTAGGACAGGCTGCTCAGAGCCCCATCAAGCCTGAGCTGATGGGGAAGAGATGTCTCCTGAGGAGGGGGAGGAAGGAGGGACAATACTCACTGATCTGAAGATCATGTGCAGTGGCATGGCAATATTCAAGTTCAGGGCATAGTTATTCACCACACTGACAGTGAAGAACATGGCCACCATGATGAAGTAGTACCTGAAACACACAAAAAACCAGCTCAGGTACCTCCCTGGGATGCTGAGACACACTTTGGGAACAGATTTAGTGGCACAAAGAAGGGCTGGAGGTGCACAGGAGCCCACCTCACTCTTGGGTGTGTGACAAGGACTAATGAGGAGATCAATCCCAGTTGGAGGTAGCAAAGAAGTCCTTAGAACAAGAAGCAGGTGACCTGTGCTGGCTCAGCTTGTGCTGATCTCAGAAGCAAAGGGGGAACTGAGGATAGCTCAGCTGGGATCTTTCAGCCTGGACTTCCTCCAGACCCTTCTTTCCTAAGGACAGTGGCATGAGACAAGGCTTGATTTGAAGGGATTCCATCCCTGTCAGCCTGAGTGGAAGGAGCAACTCTTCAACCCCAGGCTGAACACCTCCATGGTTCTATGTCTACACTAGAAAGCCTCCAAAATGAAGTTCCTCACTGGGATGCAACCATGGATGGCACTAAACTTGCCCTCAACTTTCTACCATGAGGATCTCGGTCCTGAGCAGGGCTCTGTTTAGCCACCAGCCTGCTAAGGAACCCCAGAAAACCTCCTCCCTTCAGCCACTGAACATCAGGGAGAAGAGCAGGAACATGTCAGGCCACGACCAGCCCTGAAGGAGAAATGTAAATGGAATTTGGCCACATTTCCAGTAAACCTCTCCCTCCCACACCCACTGCACCAAGCCCCAGAGATTAAGCAAGCTCTTCAAACACCACAGACAAGATATTGTCCTGACTCTTGGACAGGAGAAATGGAGAAGTTGCTTCATTAAACACTTCTGGAGATAACAAATGGTCAACTTGGCCTGGCTAAAGCCTTCAGATCAACTGTACCTTATTGGTATGGCTGGTTTCTTCCTCCCAAAGTTGGCTTCGAAGATCAAGCCTTCCACTGCAATAAACAGGAACTGGGAGAAGGTCACTATGTTCCCACATCCTGGAAGCTGCCTGTGGGCATGGAGAAGACAGACAAGCATAAGAGTAAAGCCACAGAGAACAAACATTGCATTGGGTTCCAATAAAGAGAGGCTAAGAGCTCCTAAAGCCAGTGTGGGCATCAGCCTGGAGGAGCTTCACTGCTTTATCTCTCCAGGTTCTCATGTTGCCTTTGCTCATAGAATGGGTTGGGTTTGAAAGGACCTCAAAGATCATCTAGTTCCAACACCCTTGTCATGGAAGGGACACCTCCCACTAGACCAGGTTGCTCAAGGCCCCATCCAACCTCATCTTGAACACCTCCAGGGATGGAGCATCCACAACTGTTCAACAGTTCCCTGCAGATGTTTATTCACCTGTATTTGTAGATCCATGTGCAGCAACTCCTTCCTCAAACACTTCCAAAGGGGAAGCAAGTGGGGGATGTGGTGAATTAGATCAGGAAGTGAAAGAGGAACTTTGGTGGCATCTCATGGGTCTGCACAACATCCTGCCAGGGTATAGGGTCTGAATGAGCAACACCAAGCACTGACATAGAACCATAGAATGGGTTGGGTTGGAGGGGACCTCAAAGATCATCTCGTTTCAACCCCTTTGCCATGGGCAGGGACACCTCCCACTAGAGCAGGTTGCTCAAAGCCCCATCCAACGTGGCCTTGAACACCTCCAGGGACGGAGCATCAGTTCCAGTGACTCACCATCCTCACAGTGAAGAGCTTCTTCCTTACATCTAATCCAAACTTACCCAACAGTTTGAACCTTTTACCCCTTGTCCTGTCACTACAAGCCCTTGTAAAAAGTCACTCCCCATCTTTCTGACAGGCCTCCTTCAGATACTGGAAGGCTGCAAGAAGGTCTCCCTGGAGCCTTCTCTTCTCCAGGCTGAACAAGCCCAACCCTCTCAGCCTGGCCTCCCAGGACTTCCCTGTTCTCTGGTGGAAGACAGGAACTGAAGCCAAGGACTTAAAGCAGAAGCTTCAACCACCAAGCCCTGATCCCCACCCTGCTGCAGAAGCACGCAGCTTGCTCACACCACATGATGTCCCAGGTAGGTAGAGGCTGGGTCTAGACATGGTTTTGCAGAACCCAAGCTGAGAGATGCACTGGAGATGAGGAATAACCAAGCTGGCTCCTGGGTGGCAGAGTCAAAGGCCTGGTCTCCTCCAAAATCTCCTTTGTTACCCTCCAGGCTCCTCAGAAGAAGCAGAGAAGTTAGAAGAAGCCATTAATGTAGAGATGCCACCAAACAGCACCTGGAGAGGCCACCTTCTCCCTGCACTCTCCACAGGGCAGGCACCAATCTGAGCCCTTCTCCTCTACCCACCTGCCAATTCCCACCTTTTTCAGAGCTTAATTGTCCATGAGACCTCAATCCCTGCTGGGCAATGAGGTGAAGAAGTTCCAAAGTTACTTGAGGGAAGAGAAGAGACACTGAGGCAGAGGCCAAGCTCCAGGGTTGTAAACCTTATCTCTGGAGGACAACACAAAGTGTAAACTTGGAATAAACCAAGGCTGTTCCCATGCACTTGACTTTGTCTCCTCCCAGTTCACAGATCCCTGCAGCCAGTGGCTTGCTGCACACATGACCTCATGTTATCAGTGAGATGTTCACAAGGGGTTAGGTGTCAACCTCACCAAGCAACAAAACCAAGCCAGGCTCTATCTGCCTGTGTCATTGACTCACAATCCTGACAAGCTGATAGACCTTGAAGAAGTGACAAGAAGTCTGGATGAATCAAGCAAAGATCTGCTTTAGCTGGAACCAACTGATAAGAGTCCTCCAGAAGGAATAAAGAAACACTTTGATGCAATTGTCACCCCACCTCCTAGGATGGAATTGCCTGGGCTGCTGATGGTGGCACTGGTGAGGCAGCACCTTGAATCCTGGGGTCAGTTTTTGGCCCTTCACTCCAAGAAGGAGCTTGAGGGGCTGGAGTATGTCCAGAGAAGGGCAAGGAAGGTGGGGAAGGGTGTAGAGCAGGAGTGTGGTGAGGAGCAGCTGAGGGAGCTGGGGGGGTTGAGGCTGGAGCAAAGGAGGCTCAGGGGAGACCTTGTGGCTCTGCACAAGTCCCTGCAAGGAGGTTGGAGCCAGGTGGGGTCCGGCTCTTCTCCCAAGGAACAAGGGACAGCACAAGAAATGGCCTCAAGATGCTCCAGGGGAGGTTTAGGTTGGAGCTGAGGAGAAATGTCCTGCTGGGCAGGGTTGTTGTGGGCTGTGCCAGGCTGGGCAGGGCAGTGGTGGAGTCCCCATCCCTGGAGGGGTTTCCAAGGTGTGGAGATGTGGTGCTGAGGGCCAGGGGTTAGTGGTGCCCTGGCAGGGATGGGTTAACTGTTGGAAACCCCTGTTTTCTCCTGCTTTACATCCTTTCAGAGCAATTTAAGCCCCTTATTTCTTGTTCTGCCTCCAGAGCCCAGCAGAAAAAATTATCTGCTCTTCTCTGCAGCCATTCTCCACATGTTTAAAGACTTCTGTCTGTCCTCAGGCATCCTAGACTAAACAGTTCTCATTCCTTTATTCTTTCCTCATAAATCCTGGGCAAATTTCTTCCAATCATCTTTGTTATTCCACACTAGACTGTCAGACCCCTCACTGCCTTTTGCTATGATCCTGTACCAGGACTTTGCTTGTTAAGGGAAGATTCACTTAATGCAGCATTTGAGGAGAAGCAAATGGATCTCTTTGGTTTTTTGGGGGTGTATGAAGAAGAATATGGGCAGCAGGTCAAGGGAGGTTCTCCTCCCTCTCTACTCTGTCCTACTGAGGCCACCTCTGGAGTATTGGGTCTAGTTCTGGACTCCCCAGGTCAAGAGAGACAAGGAGCTACTGGAGAGAGTCCAGTGGAGGCTGTGGAGATGCTGATGGGCCTGGAGCATCTGTGTGCCCAGCACAGGCTGAGAGCCCTGGGGCTGCTGAGCTGCAGAAGAGAAGCCTCAGAGGGGATCTGCTCAATGCTGCTCAAGAGCTAAAGGGTGGGGGCAAGAGGCTGGGGCCAGACTCTTGTCAGTGGTGCCCAGGGCCAGGCCAAGGGGCAGCGGGCACCAAGTGGACCCCAGGAGGTTCCATGTGAGCAGGAGGAGGTGGTTGTTTGGGGTGAGGGTGTTGGAGCCTGGCCCAGGCTGCCCAGAGAGGTTGTGGAGTCTCCTTGTGTGGAGAGCTTCCAAAGGGGCCTGGACACGTTGCTGGGCCCCCTGCTCTGGGGGAGCTGCTGGAGCAGGGGGGTTGCACCAGATCATCTCCAGAGCTCCCTTTCAACCCCCACCATTCTGGGATTCTATGTTTTACAGTCTAGCTGGAGGACACACAAGAATAGTGTGTTTCACAAACACCTTGCAAGCAAATGCAAGAAGCCAGATCCCAAACCTTCTTCACTCAAACGAGCCCATTCCTCCTCCCAGACAGATGTTGCAGCACAAGCCAGGCAGGAAAGGCAGAGGTTGGAGTAATCCCCCAGAGGAAAGACAACTCGCTGTGCAAGGTCTCTTCTTCCAGGAACTGCTTCTTGATTTATTCAACGACTGCTCAATGATTGTGCAACCACGTGGTAAGGTACCTGCACACTGGCCTCCTCCTTTGAGGCAAGTATCTCCACTGCTGGCTTATAGTCAGGGTTTCTTTTACATCCCCTTTTTCTCTTAACAATCTGGGATGATGATGGTGAGGATGAAGTAAGGGCAGGTGTTAATTACCAGCTTCAAAAGCCTGGGTATGACTGAAGTGAACACAGTCCTTAATGGTCAGGGGATGCAGCTCCACACTGATTTACTCTGATTGTAAATGATTGTAGACACAAACCCAGTTCAATCATTACTTTTACCCACTCAGGTCAAGCACTTTTACCTTCACAGCTCGTTAACCAGCCCTGAAAACAAACCCCAGAGATCCCCACCTTTCCCAAGCCACGTCAGCCTTCCTCCACCAGGGTGAGGAAGGTGTAACCCCAAGTGTGAGCCCTCCTCTCTCCAACTTGGCAACTTGCCTTGGCTTAGAGAACTCCTTGACCTCATCACGGTGGCCCTGCAGCCACGTGATGCTGCCCAAGATCACATTTCCAGATGGACAACGTTCCCTCAGCCCTGCCTGGTGTCCCCAGGAGACCTCCAGCCACCTCCTGCATGTCTTCTCCTTGGGATTTCAGCTGTTACTTGTACGAGCTGCAGGGATCAGGGAGCAGGGGTGGTGGGGATGCTTGAGCGCCAGTTTGATGTGGTGGTTCCCATATCAGCAGAGATGGGAGATGCCCAATACCTGGGCAGGATCCTGAACCAGCCCATCATAGGACTAGAGTGGGCCCAAACCAGCCCCAAAAAACCCCATCCAGTGGTGACACAAGGGACCAGGGCCCAGCCATCCCCACCCGGCCTCCTCTGGGCACCTCACTGCGGAGCCCCGGGGCCTGCGCTGCCCATCAAGCCCTGAGGGGAACCGACCGCACCCCCCGGGCCCGCAGTCCCCTCAGGGCCAGCCCCAGGCCGGCTGCCCCCTGGTAGCCCCAATAAACCCCCAAATCCCCCCCTCCCTAACCCCCTGGAGACCCCCCCGGGCCCGCTGCCGCTCCCTGAAGCCGGTGGGGGACCCCCAGCGTCCCCCAGCCC
>VYZX01027224.1:0-14599 GCA_013401335.1 Brachypteracias leptosomus
CTGGTGCCCTGCTGTGCTGTCCTGCCAGGACTCTCATATTTTCAAAAAGTTATTAACCTGCACAGAAACACATACTTACATCCCCTTGAATTTCAACCTTTAAGACATTCTTTAGCCACACTGGAAAATGGCTATTTAAATTACAGTGCAAGTAGAAAATATTAGATCTTTTAGAAAAAAAAAAAAAAAGGAAAAAAAGAAGAAAAAGAAAAGAGCAGAACGAAAAGAGGAAGAATAAAAAAAAAAAAAAAGAAAAAAAAAAGAAAAAGAAAAAAGCAGAACGAAAAGAGGAAAAAAAAAAAAAAAAAAAAAGAAAAAAGAAAATAACTAAATGTTTTTTGTTTTTATAAGCACTGATTTAAACCGTGGAAAAAGAAGCAGGAACAAACGATCCCAAACCAAACCATGCCCAGTAGCAGACAACTGAATTACAGTTGCTTTTCATAGCTGGGGAATTAGTTCTTTTCAGACACTCACTGGCAATGGTTCTCTGAAATATTACAGACCTTATGACACAAACAAGATACATAATTTCTGATCAGTGAATAATGCCTTGATGTCCAGCTAAGCAGCCTAGAGCTCTGCTTCTTTTCTCTGTACCATTCAAGGTGCAGCAAAAGTACCAGGTCTTTGATATCTAAATGTCAAATGAAAAATTAAGGACTCTTTTTGGTTTTTGTCTTGCTTGCTTTTTTCCATTTTCTATAGTGGTTGTCCTCAGGCTTAGTGCTGTATTTGACTATAATAATTCTCAATAACTATGTGTTGTAAAGCTATACGTATGCCACAGACTGAACTATTCATACTTAGTATACCACTTAGAAACATCTCTGATGATGAAATAATATTTTAAAAAGAGTTAGGACAGATTTTTAAACTGTTAAATAATGTTTCAAAGTAAATATATCTTCCTCTGAGTAGCAAGATGATTTTCTTCTTTTTTTTTTTTTTCTTCCTAAAAAGATATGCAATGGCTATGTGAATTGTATAGATTAAGTAAAGCAAGTTCTCTGTCTGAAGTTCATTTGCAGTCACAAACCATTAGATTCCATTGAAAGAGTGATAAATTATATTTATGTCACTTAGTCATTAAAATACATTCAGTTTTTACTTCGTTTCAGACTGTTGAGATTTATTGACATTTTGAGTGCTTCCAGAAAGTGAAAGAGCAGTTCTAAGCTTAGTTTCAGCAGGGCAACTAGTTCAAAGTCACAAAATCAATCTATAAATGATAGAAAGAGAGCTTTTGTTTTGATGTATCTGTAAACTCAATTCATGCCAGTTATACTTGAACCTGCTTGTGAGAGAAACTTATCAGGAACAGCAGATTTGTCAATAAAAAGATGTTATTAGAAAAACCTCTAAACTCAGTTTATCTTGTTTCTCAAATTTAAAAGTGTTAATTGTATGACTATGTGGTAGGAAAACCCCATCCGAATACCTTGTATCATTACAATGAAGCAAGTACAATCCTTGCAAGTGAAGCATTATAAGAAACGGCCTTTACCTGTGTTTTTTATTTCTTCTCTCTGTAAGTTACCTTCATTCACTAACTTGAAGGCATATGCAGCTCCTTTCACAGCCAGCCTCTGACGGAACTTTCTGAGCTCTTCAGTACATTATATGGTACACTGCAATAATTTAAGCAAATGTTCATATCACAAAGAACCAGAGTTATCTCTCGTACAAAAAATATTTTCACATCAGTGTTACCCTCTGCACCTCTCCATCAAACTGTAGTGCTGTCTGATGATAGTAGATGACAAAGTGATTCTGACCCATTTATTTCTGACTACAAATTAATGAAGTTTGAGGAGAGAACTATGAAAATCACAGACTACAACTCTTTCAAAAAATCTGCGTTTCTGGAAAAATATCTTCTTAAAAAACAAAGACAAAAGTATGTAAGTGAATAGCCAATTTTATATTATCAAATTTTATCTAGACAAAATTGATATAAGTAATTGTTTCAATTAGGAGAAAAAACTTCAATATTCCAGCCTTACAAGTAATGCAATACACCACACAAATATATGTACATATTAAAGTCATCTGACATGTTACCCGTCACTTCCAGGGAAACTTTAATTGAAAAGAATAGTTCTTTTTATTTTAATGATGAGCAACCATTTAAATCTTTCACAATACTAAAAAAAAACCCCTATTATGATGCTGTTAAGTATTGCAGTATTGTTAAATCTGTTCAGAAAAAAAAGTCAATTAATACAAAAATAAGGCATTATAGAGTAAAAGCAGAAGTCTCTCTCTGAATTTCTGCTCTATGAGTCTACACCCTGTTCCTGTGGCATATCATATTATCATAAAATTTATGAGACAAGATGACTCCATAATCCCTTGCCCTTTTCCACTACCTGAGGATGCTATGTCTGACGCTTCTCCTAACATATCCATAAAATCTTGCTTTTAGCTCCCCCCCTCCAAAGCAGCTATCAGCACACATCCACAGGAGCTCTGCATTCCAAGAGAGCACCTTGATTAATTGACAGAGCATTTTTCTAACAGAAACAAACATTAGCTGAAAAAAAAATACAAGCACAAAGAAGTAACTGCAAATTTGGTTATTATTTGTAGAGAGCTATAACTACAAGCATTTCAACTAGGAGTTACAATTCAACTGCAACTAAGGACAAACAGCCAGACAGATGGCATGCCCGGCCTCACATCTGTATCCTGTGCACACTCTTTGCAAGGGTCCATCCAGAGCTCCACATTCTTTCTGTGATGCAAAAATAATCAATAACACTTTTCTATCTATGAATTTTGTCTCAAACAGGGCTCAGGTGGATATTCCTTTTAAAGATCCATTAACATATAACTTCTTTACTTCCTCTGTACTTGAATTAAAGCTTGGATCCTGACCCAGAAGAAAAAGGCTTCTTGTGAAACAGCTGAAAGCTAACATAGTATTTCTTTAATGAATACAAGTCTTATTGACTGGGGGAAAATAAAACACAATCTGAATCAATTTGTGCCTGTTCTGACTGTGCATTTCAGTGCTAATGTTGTACAAGATAAGCCTAAATGGTACTTGTGAATAATTTGTGCTTTTAATTTGTGCACTTTTTTTTGGCATAATCCAGGGGCCAAGTTTTATTTTAGTTTAAATTCACAGCACATCAGACCCAAGTAGATAGATCACTATTTATATTTACCTATCTGGTCTCTCCTACTTGTATAACACAACAATTTGACAATACTGAAGGACAAGGGGCAAAGCAGAACCAACCTGTCTTTTCCAGTTGTGATGAGCTGACTGTGGCTGGCTGCAAGCCTCCCACTCAGTTGCCCTCTCACTACTCTTCCTCAACAGGAAGCTTGGTTCCTCTCCACGGGCTGCAGTCCTTCAGACTAAAGCTTCCCTTGGTATGGGCTCTCCAAGGGCCACACTGCCCTCAGGACATACCAATCTGCTCCAGTGTAGAGTTCCCCACAGGCTGCAGCCTTCTGCTCCAGTGCGGTCCTCTGCTTGGGCTGCAGGGGAAACTGCTGCAGCACCTGCAGCACCTCACCTCCTTCTCCAGCTTTGGTGTTTTTGGGACTGTTTCTTACACTCCCCTCTGCTCCTCCTACTCCTTGACAGCACTTTTACTTTCTTAGGTATTATTTTCACAGAGGTACTGTTACACAGACGGCTGACAGGCTCAGTCATGTCCTGTAGTGAGTCCATCAAAGCTAGCTGTCTCTGGCATGTGGCAGTCCCTGACCTCCCTTCACAGAGGCCACACCCGCAGCTCCCCTAGCTGCCAGCACCTTGGCACCTATGCACAGTATACCAGCCTAAATGTATCTTTAGTTCTAGGACTGATTCATAATGAAGAATACCAGGAAGGAAACAGTGGAAAGAAGTTGATCTTTCAACTTATCCTGCAGCTACACCTCAACCTTAATCCAGAGCTGCAAAGCTGTCTCCTTGAATTCCACCTGGTCTTGAATTCTCATTAACACTTTGAAGAACTGTAGTGGTAATTCCAGGAGAAGATTTGGCATTAATGTATGACCAAGGAATAAATAAAGTGAAGAGTTTTTTAATCCCTGCTTCTGTCAGGATTTTCTGCACTATTTAATGCACACATTAAATCATTCCCTAGCCTTGCCTAGGATGGTTACAACTATCAAAATGCTTGAAGCTGAACACACACATCTGCACATGGATGGCTAATGAAACAATCACTCTGCCAACAGAAGTTTCTGTTGTGATGCAGAGACACATATTGTCCTGAAAATTTTAATTAAGCTTTTTTGGGGAGTTTAATTATGGATCTGACTAAGGCACTATGTTTATATAATGTGGCCTTATATCTGGAAATTTGGGGATAAGAATTTATTGAAAGTACTGGGAAAGCAGGGAAGTCAACAGTTCTGATTATTGAATCCTGCCTCATATCATGAGGCTCAGACCGTACAATTCTGTCACTTGTATAAACGCAAAAGAGGATGCAACATGTGAAGTTAGAGACTAGTCCCATGAGAATTATTGGAATGACTTTGAAGTGAATAGAACTGACACCAGATGGAAAATGAGCTTAAACTTGAAAATTACAAATAAAGTATACTAAACAATGGTCCCATTTCATTGTCAGAATACAAGCTGTTAAAAGGAATTACCACTTGCATTTCATGGAATCATGTGCTCTTGGGTCCTATGGGATGCAAAGATACTTGTCTTTGGAGAATTATTGAAATCTGATGACAACAAGCAGATGAAGTAAGATGCTCTTAGCTTAATAATGGCTGTGACATGCATCTGTACAAGAAATTGAAGATGGGTGAAATTAGCCTTACATGCTGACAGATGAGCCTCAGTCAATTCCAATTCCAAATCCACTTTTTGCTGCCTTTTTCACTACTCACTTTAAAATGGCTGCTTGGTCTAAGATACCTTGTTATTTTCTAGTTTCTAACTCTTCAAATAGTTTCTTTCTTCAGTTGTTGGCCAAACAACAACACTGATCATACAAGAATTAAGATATGTACTTTATGATTTATTTTTTTTAAATCTACTGAATAGATACTTTAAATAGCTGATGACTTCCTTTCCCATTAGAGCTGGCCAAATTCTGTGCAACTGATTGCTTTATTGGGGAGTCCAACTTTTGACTCCCCAGTGACAAAAGCCATAACAGATAAACAGCTGGGGTATTCTCTTCACTCAGAGATTACCTTTGCCAAGAATGCTTTTGACTGTGAAAGCAAACACATACACAGACACACACACACCAGGGGAAGACTGTGAAAATCATCTATGAAAAGCTGTAAACATTGCTCGTTCCGTCTTTTAGGATTTTCTGTCATGCTTGTGACTGTACTGTGGAAGCAACTCATAGTGCACAATTGAGCTTAGCTCCACAGCACTGCCAATTACAATTGTCTCAGTTGTGCAGGGGAACAACCAAGCACAGAGATGTAAAATTAATTCCCTAAGATCATGAAGAGCAGCTACAACATAGACAGAAATAGAAGATAGCAACATCCATATGCTAATTTCCAAAACACAACTCATTCATTATCTCCCTAACCCTGGGAAAACTGGACTGTATGTGTAGCTACTCATGGATCAAGCCTCTGATCCAGTGCACATTTCTTATTGTGTATGTCTCCACACACACAGGCCATGAAAAGGACTTATTTTAGAAAACATGTACATGCTAGAGGCTGAAATCATCTAAGGACATGAAAGGAGATCCACTGATATGAAGAAGAAAGGCAGTTAATGTAACAAGTGTGACGCACTAGCAGGAGTATTTTAGCAGCAGAATTTCAAATAAGCCAAGCACAGTGGCAGCAATCAAGACCAAAGAAAAGGTGTTCAAGATATTAGTGCATGGACATGAGTTCCTAGGAGCAAGATTTAGCCACCGTTTCTTATGCAGTCAAGAATTAGGGTTATGTCAAAGAAGACATGCAAGCAATAGATCTTAGTTACTGAAAGGTGATCTCTAGAAGGAGGGGACAAAGAGGATAGACAGAGAAAAGATGAAGGGATCACCCTAAAATATGCACTGAAGGTACGTGCAGGAGCAGCAGGCAGGGTAGTTTCAGTGAAGTATGTAGGAAAATATGCCATTTGGAGAGAATATGAGGTGAACCTGAAGGGCAAAATCTGCAGACAGCAGTCATGGAGAGGTCATTTAAGGAATTCAGAGGTGAGGGAGAAAGTGGATAGTATTGAGATATGCAAAGGTCAAGATCAAGTTTTAAATGCCCATAGTTGGATGGAGCTCTGAGCAACCTGATCTAGCTGAAAATATTACTGCTCAGTGCAGGGGGCAGGGTGGGAGTGGGGAGAGGGAATTGGACTAGATGACCTTTAAAGGTCCCTTCCAGCCCAAACTATTCTATGACCATAGTGTATTTTTACTTGGAAAAGAAAAAACTTGATTAGAAGGAGTTTGTTGGGATGAGCACAAGGATGAGAATGGAAGACACTGAGCTAAGCTGATTAGGACTTTTGCAGACAGCTATTAAGACCATCTGCTCCCAAGAACTCAAACTTTTCATAAATTAACTTCTTGCACAGCCTGGGACTTTGCAAAGATTCAGTTTTTGTTAATATATGGATCAAACTCACAGATGAGCTTCGAGTGTGAAATATCCCATCCAGCTTGTAGCACTCACCTTTAGAGAGAAATAATAATAATGTGGTGAAATGGGATATGGCATACACCATCTGGCAGCTGTACAAACAAGAAGAAGAACGCTATGAAGAACAATATTACACATTTGGGGACCTGCTGATTACATTGCATGTCTAAGGTTAGACATTTTGGTGTGTAAAACTTGAGAACACAGTCCAAATTGTGGATAATTTAATAGGTTGCACATGGACTATTAGTAGTACTCTACTAATAAAGCAGAGGACTTCACCTCTACTTTATTAATTCTTTTTTATTCAACAATATATCCATTTCTAAAAGGCTGTCTTGTTTTTACGGAGAACTGCTTAAAGTGTTGTTCCAAATACACAAAGTTGAAAGGAAGAATTCTCATTTTCCTGTAGGATTGTGCATAGTGGTCCGGTTCTATCAAGGGGTTCAGTATTGCCATATAGCTGAGAGTTCATATTTCAAATTAATATATCAATTCCATAGATGGAAAATCATCTTCCCCTTAGAAAGACCAAAGTTTTTTTTATTTGTACTTTTTCTTTTTCTTCTTTTTTTGTTCTTCTTCATAAAAGGAAAGAAAAAAACCAGAAAGTCATTAAGGAGAGTGTGTTAATAAAAAAAGCCCTTTAAACCAACAAGCTTATGGATTTTGAAGGACTGCCAAGAGAGTCATTAACAGAAAATATTCAAAAGGCACTTAAACGTGTTCTTTGACTTCAATAGATTTGTTTCTGTCACCCCACAAGAAAACAGAACAACAGAAAGCTCCCTGGCTCATTCTCTGCTTGACTGTGCATTTCAATTACCCATTCAGGCATTTCTTTGCTCCCAGTATTCCCTCTCCCTCTCCATCCAGGAAACACTCATCTTTCCTTCACCTATCTCTCATTGGCTATTTCTGTGACTTGAAGCTCTGACTTCTCACTTCTCCTTTAAACCATCTCTATTAACAGGGCAGCATATTTCATTGCATATGTCTTGCACATGGTCTCCTATGCATTCCTGCATTCTTTTCCAATCTCCTCTCATTGCCTCATGCCAAATTTCTCTTCTTTCTGAAATGCCATGATGGGTGCATTATGCTGGTACTGCATGGTGCTTTGGAGAAAAGAGATCAAGTCCACAATTAAGATGGACAGATCTGAAATTGCAAATTGAGATTAAGTTTCAAGGTATTGAGAGGATGCTTGCATCAGATGCTACACTAACTTGGAAGCTGACCTCAAGCATCTTGAACCCATGCTCTTACTATTAACTGACCTTAGTACCACTGAGAAAAAAATTTTCATCTCAGTTCCCCTATAAATTCAGAAACATGTCACCTCATACTGCTTCAGCTGTTCCTTTATGCTATCTCAGGACAGAAAAGCACATGGTTTCAGAATTGTGAAACTGTAGAAAATTTGTTTTCTATGAATTTTTTCTCAGGTCTTCTATGTCATTCCCGCCCACTACAACACCTCTAGACCTTTCCTATATCTCCTAGCTTAACTCAGGTTTCTCTGCCTCATCCCATCCTTTCTGTGATTGTCATAATCCCAGCTTCCTCCCTCCTGTTTTTCCCTTCAATTCTCTTAGCTTTTCTTCCATAACTTCTACATAAGATTTTGGACTTGTTGACTAGCTTGGCAAGGAACAGTAGGTGTTCTGACCAGTTCAACCCTCTGCATACTAATCATTCTGATGACCACTGCTCTGCTTTTTCCTAGCATTGATGTTAATTTAGTCTCTCTTCTGATCCCAGATGCCAACTTCCACAAAATTCTGTAAAATTTGGCATGTGGAACGACTGCTTAAGCCTCATTTCCTTAGGAAACCAGCTAAAACATTTCACTTCCTTCTTCTAAACTGGATTAAATAACTGCAAGATGGATGGTATAGCAGCCAGACAAACATGACCTGGTCAGGAATGGCACCAGGACTCACAGGTGCTCCTTTATAAGGCTGGGGGAAACAGCACACAGTATTGACTCATCTTTCAGCCCTCTTGGTTGCTCCTAATTGCTCAGTGAATTATTCACCCCAGCTTGCTATTCCCTCCCTCACTCCTTGAATACCTACTTTGCTCATGCATTTGCATGCAACACCTATTTGTCACCCTTCCCCTAAACTACCTACAATAGCAAATTCAAAAATGTATCTCCCACTTCCACTGCATCAAGGGTTGACCCATTAGGGGGTGACCTACAGCACATATACGATAGAACTGAGAAACATTTTGAAGTCCTGAATGATAAATGAACACCCTTTAATAATCAGTGTACACTAGCAAATAATGAAACATCCTCCAGTGGAAGAATGGATCTGTTTTAAAGCAGGAGAAGAGATGAAATTATTCAAGTATAAAAGTATTTGTGATAAAATACAAGAGGAGGATGTAGCAGTAGTAAAGCGCAAGTTAACTGATACAGCACTGATCTCATTAGCCTTTAATTTAACCTAACTGGGGAAAATACTCCTTTTTAACTGTGCACTGTAATCTATTAAAATACACAGAGCACATAGTACCATTACTTTTCTCCCATTGCATTCAGGAAAACAAATTGCACTTGAAACTACCTTATTAGTAGATCTCAAAGCCTAACATAATATCCAGTCAGAATATTGACAAAGATCTGAGCTTTTTGAATTAGTCTAAAAGATGAAAAAAAAAAATACTCAGTGAAATGCTGGTTATAACATACTATTTTTTAAGCAGAAAAACATGGAGTTTGTACATGCAAGACTGAGAAAACAGCACGTTTGATTCCCCAAATCCTTTCAGCAAAAGATTTCAGAGAGGTTACAAATCTTAATTGACCATAGCACACATGTCAGGAAAGGTAAGTAGTGTCATTCCTATGCCAAGGAGGAGAAAAGGAGTACAACAGGAAGGAGCAATAGGTCAAGCCTGGACAGCGTGACAGCCTGGATTAGAAGCCAGGCATTGCTGGCTCTCAACTCATGCTTAAAAATCACTGCTCCAACAACAAACAAAAAAATTGTCGGTCAAATTCGATTGAATTTGAGACACCATTCTATAATCAATCATGACAGGGTTAATTCTCCTAAACTCTCGCTAGCAGATGCTAATCTGCCCTGAAGTACATCCATGATCCCAGGATAATTATGAATGTAAATCTCAAAAAGCAGTTTCTAAATGAACATTGTGTGTAACTTTGTTTTATTCTTTTTCTCTGTCTCCCAATAAACTGGGACATGCACACAAAGCCTTTAGCAAACACTCACTAAAAACCAAAACATTAATCATATTACATCTAGGAAAGTTGATGACTATACGTTGATGGATTGAAATAACCCAGCAAAACTATAATAACTTAACAAGACTAATTAAGTGGGTCCAGTGTGAGGAAACAGAAGGTTCCCATGAAATAAGCCACAACTCCAGGAACAATCCACTCTTCACAACCTCACTTCTCTACAGGAACCTGATTACTCTAGATCCTTTCACCCTGTACCAGCAGAAAATTCCACAAGGAGAATCAAGGTCCCACCATCTGACTTCTAGACATCTATTTATCCTCAGTCCTTTCTGACTTTCAGTTCTATCAAGTGTCCATTGTAAGTTGCTCTCCTAAGAAATTCCACTGCACTTCCCAGTATCCAGCTACTCCATAGTTACATTGAGCTAAACCCATTTTGAACTAACTCTTCTTCTGCCAGAGTTAAAAACCAGAACAGCACAAAAAAACCTCATATACCAGAAAAACAACCAACACACAAATAACACATTCCCTACCAGGCTTCTATCAATTTCTGGAGAAAAGTCCTTACTTCAAAGTGAGCAAACTGTCAAAACTTATTGCCATAAACACATAGCTCCTGTATAAAAGATATCTGAAAGAAGAAATGGAAGATAACTCAGCAAGAATGAGAAGTTCTGGAAGAGAAAGACAGAATTTAAACTATGGAATTAAATGAGAAAGGAGGGGAATAGGGTCATCATCTCTTATCTCCTGCTAGTGGATTAAAGGGAGTGAAATGCCTTTATAAGTTGAAAGACCCAACCTTATTTTCTCCTAAAATGCAAATGCTTTGTTGCCTGTTCTGGAGGGATAACCCTCACACTGTGTTCAAGTTGCTATTCCCCACCCACCAGTAGGGGCTTCACATAAAGCATAACACATGAAAGTAATTGAACAAGCTCCAAAAACCTGATATGTCCTGGAGTCAGCACATCACAGCATGCTAAGCTTTTCTACACTGATTGCAGTGGTTCTGAGAACAAAATGGTCGGGGCTGTAGTATGGCTGTTTACTTCCCTGAACAGAAGTCACAATGTTGTTTTTCTGAGGATTTTTTAGATGACTTGTCCTCTACTTTCCCTCACTGGCCATAACAAATATAAATGCTCCCTAAGATATAATAAATATAACATCTATGCACATGCTGAGCAGCTGATCAGCAGCTCTTAGGTGGGATTTCCAAGTCCATTCTCTTTCAACTGAAACACTATTTGGGGTATTTTCTCCTATCCCTGGATATCTGTTAGGAAACTTACTGTATTTTTAATAATTTTTGAGACTTCAGCTTCATTTCCAAGTTGAGTCAAATCAGAGGAATTAATTTCAAAACACTTTGAGAGGGCAGAAGAGATAGACAGGATGAGACTGAGAAAGCAACTAAACAAACTTCGTTTCCTTAAGACACAAGCCTAAAAAAAGCACTGCCTGGAAAGTCGGCTCCAGAACACAAGGTTAGATTTTTGGGTTCTGTAGCAGCCAGCATTAGCTTAAGAAACAAACCAAAAAGCTAATAATCCCTTCACAACTAAAAAGTCAGTTATTCTTAAAAAAAAGGAACAGCATACAAATAAACAAAAAAACCCAAACCAAAACACAGTACCACAGTTATTCAGTCTCTCTAAATAAAGGCAAGACTTTCCAAAGGTCCTCATGTTTCTACCCATTCTTTGTCCAAGTAACCTATTTTGATCTTTATGTCAGAGTATTTTTTATTTTTCAAAAGGTACCATGGGGTGGTGGAGAGAAAATGTCTGTATGTGTTTTGAGACAGAAAGACAGGCAGAAAATGAATGAATGAATCCCTACAGCTGAGTAAAGTAGCACCTACCCAAACGTGTTTATCATATTATCATTTCTGGAGTCAAATGAACAAACTAGCTGAGTGGCATTAAACAGCACAATTTAATGAATGGAGAGGTGTGAACTTGCAGAGGGGGTTTTTTTCAGAATTTAAATAATTTAATTTCAATGGCAGTGAGGTCAGTAAATCATAAATCCAAGAATATGTCTCCAATTAAGTGATAAAGCTAATTGGATCTGAGTTTATTTCCTGATAATAGCCTGCACTGCTGAGATAAATGGCTAAGAAAAGCCGAGGGAAGGATTTCACTTCTTTAAGCTCCTATTGAGGGACAAGCTGTGATTTGACTTGATCACAACAGTATTTTTAACATTTAAGATACATGGAAACAATAGAGACAACATTATCTTCATCAGTTAAGAAGATGTAGAAAACAAGCCAGCTGATATATGACCATCATTTGATTCTCAAGCTCTATGGGTTTTGGTAATCCAAAGGCTGAATAAGAGAAGACCTATTGAAATACACACAAAGAGATGCTGTCCTCGCTTTAGCTTAACAGAACTGCACTTCCATTTTTCTAGTTAAAAAAAAAAAAAAAAAGAAAAAGAAAAGACAAAACACACACACAAAAAAATCAAAACCCCCTAATCTTTCTAGTATAGACTAGAGTCAAACACACACCTAAAGTATATTTCTTTAATAGACACTGATTCTTGTGAAAAATCTTACATGATTTCACTTAGGAGCAAACAAACAAAAAGCCAGTAAGAAAGCTGATCTAATTAGTATTTTGCTTAAGGACATGTTTCCCTTCAAATGCATAAATGATCTCATTGACTTTGATATTAAATTATCTCACTGGATTGCATCAAAGCGCTAAATGCATTGCAGAATCAACTCTTAAATCTCCAGTTGTAACAGTAGGAAAGAAAACAAGAATGTGAAACCACAGAACAGCAGCATAAATGTCAACCCAAGTCTAAAGCACTGGCTCCAAGAAGTGCAAATTTCTCTGAGGTCTCAGTAAGGGGTTAACTTAGATGCCAAGCAAATATAATTTAGATGTCAACACTGTTAATTATTTAATTGCTCATAAAAGCACAATTGGTGCAGACTCAGCTATGAATGACATCTCATTCCTGAGACAAGGCTGGGGGGATGGAGGTTTGCTTTGGAAAATATTGTAGTTTTTATTGGCTCTGCATTCCCCCTAGCCTGCTGGAGGTGGCTCTTCCAGCCTTTAAGTGGGGAGATCATTTTCACAAAACACCTTAGAAAGCCCATCGGTTCACCTGCTCCTCTAGGAGAAGGGCCCAAGAGCATGGTAACCGCAAGCATACACCTGCCTGCAACCAGAGCATCTCCACCACTACATGCAGTGCCGTGTCCCATGCCACCAGCATGATCACAAAAGCTTCCCTTAGAGGAAAAGTTCAAAGGAGAAGCACCAAAATTGTCCTTCCTCTGGGTTTTTTTTTTTTCCTTGTAATGGAAAATACCAAAAACATCAACAACATGCTTTCATACTACATGTAATAATGTCTGAACAGCAACAATTATATGCTTCTTGGAGTAATTACCCCACAGATTTACCATTCTGAATGTGTTTATGCAGGATGTGATATACTGTTCTGTAAGACCTTTTGTTTGGTCTGATTTTTAACTACAGTACCTCTAAGCTGATTAAGAAAAATATTTCATGCTGGTGGAAACTATTTTTCACAAGTATTTTTGTCCTTAACTGTAACAGCAATTTTCAGAGAAGAATTTCTTGCAAAAATCTTTCTTTTAAATGGTGTCTGGCAACACATACACAAAATAAACATTTCATCTTCAGAAAAAGTGAAAGAGGAAGTAAAAAACTGACACTTTTCTCTTCTATCATATCTGACAGGGACAACTCCCTCTCTCTTGAGCAAGCCAGGCTGAGAGAAAGTGCCTAGCTATCTGTACTGTAGCTATTACCGCACATTTGCAACACTCAACAATTTGTTTTATTATGGTTAACAGATCTGCTTTTGTATCACATTGTAGGATGTCTTATAAAAGTATTCTACAATTAACAGAGCTTATTAACAGACTTGTCAAAAAACCTCAAACTAAACCAACCAAAACCCCTACATTTTTTAGGCTGATTTAAAATGCAAGTGTGATTTTTTTCAAAATGTTAGCTGAAATTTTTCAGTTGCAACTTCAAAATGAAACAATTGTCAATTTAAATGACTAACTTTAAAATTTCAAGTGAAATAGCTTGAAGTTAAATAGAAAAACATTCTTCAGTATGTTGAGAGCATTAAAAGCATTCCTGTCTACAAAATATTCATGCTTCCATAAAAAAAAAAATAAAAAAATCACAATTTTTATTTTAAAAGTTTTTAAAAGTTTCATTTCTAAGAATGATAAAGTTAACTAGACTTTTACTTGATAAAATGAGAAATCAGGTTTCCCCTTTAGGAAGGGCTGTGCATCCCCTAGTCTCAACAGAGCATTACCTAATAATAATAATAATCTGCTCTATGCTTCCATTCTGTAATTCTTCCTGAGAAGAGAAATATCCAAAGCAACTCTGAGTAAAGATCACAAGATCAGCCTCAAATCACCTTTTCAGTATAGACAGTATTGATAATCTGTTCAATAAGATATGACTTGGGGTTTTTATTCCTGTATATGAACCCACTAAGCAAGCTGAGAATAAAGGCTGTCTTTCTTTCCACGTATTGAAGTACCACTAACGCCCTACAGAAATCATACTAAGTCCCACCAAAAATCTCAAATAATTTTGTAATAAAAGCTCTCCACTGAATGATTTATAATTTGTTCAGATTTTTCCTCGAACAACTTAGATTCTTTCTAAATTACATGGTAGTCTTATAGGATTTAGGCATTAACAGGTCAAAAATACATGGCCGTAAGTATTTTGGTGG
>VYZX01027226.1:0-10304 GCA_013401335.1 Brachypteracias leptosomus
AGACAGACCCACTACAATTATATACGTACCTATACTTACAAAAACCATTTTTAAGACTCCAGCCTCACAAGGTACAGTTAGTTGCATCAAAATAAGAAAAGACTAGATGGGGTCAGTCATTATGGTTTCTTCTAACAACATCTATCTTTATGCCAAAACTAAAAAAAGGGAGGTGCAGCTTATCACTGAAGAGTTTTGGGTAGGTATTTGGTTTTGCACCTGTATCAACTGTCACTTGCATTTCTTCATCAGGGGATGCAAAGCTTATTACAATCACCTGGTGAATTACAACTTTGGCTGTTCAGAATTTTATCAGTTTGCCCTCCTGTCTAATTAAAAATAGTTTCTTTACCTAACATTTTGTGTCAGCCATTGCAAAAAAAGCACCCTGGGCCTAAGAAACCACAGCACTAACTAGTTCTGGCCCTTGGCAGAATTGTTACATAAGATCGTAGAAGTACTACCATACTTTTTGGGGTCCAAGACCAATGTTCATTTTCTTGAGGGAAAGGAAAAAAATCAAGACAAAAAACCATGGTGAACAGTTTAACTTAACCATTAAGGCCTGAGCCAAGGAAAATTTCTGTATTCACACCTGTCATCGAGCTTGACATGGATTTAAGGGTTTGGGCAACAGCAATGTGTTCCCCCAGCCCACCCTGTGGAATCACAGCTGTGGTGTGTTACTCTGAAGCTATATTTAAGTCCCATCTAGGGCTTTGCTCTAAATCACAGTATTTCAATGTTTTGAGGGAAATCATGACTTACTATTGTACCTCCATTGCTGCTTTTTAAACTCTTCTCTGTGTAACATCAGGTAGAGTGGTAGTGTGTGGTACCCGGAGTTCTTGAAGTGTGTACAGAGTTGATGCTAAGTATTTCTGAAAATGAAGTAGCAAACATAGTGCGGATACACGAAAAGCTTTACAAGTAAGGAAAGGTTTCCAGACATTTATTTCTGGAACTGTACAACAGGTATTAAAGTACAACAAATACAAAATAATGCTCAAAAAAATCAGTGTTTATGTACAAATATTAAAACCAATGCAACAATAGCGACTTCCTCTTGAACATCTGATACTAAAACATGTTCCGATTGTCACGAGGTTTGTTGTTATGCACAGGATACTTACTGTGAACGGAGAATAACTGGAATCTCTCTCTTATTAGGAGGATATAATAATCCCTACTGTATTTTACAACTGATAGTATCTTCCTCCTCCTTTCAATGAAAAATAGGAATCAAAAAAATAGTAACCTTGTCATCATTTTATAAATTACTGTATTTAGTTTCCCTGTCTGTAGACAATGTGCTTATAACACTGGGCAAACAGTGTCCCTGTTGGTCAGTTTATTCATTAGTTTACATTCAAAGTTGAAATATTCACTAGAGACTTTGGTTAAATTAAGTAGTATCACTATGTTCTACTTGATCTGAAGTTTTCCTATATTTTTGACCCTCAGTTATAAAAATTAAAAACAGGAAACAATTGCACAATTCACTGACCTAATTGTACACAATTTAGTATTCTTCAAACAGTATTGTACATCCTTCAAGTAAATTCAGCAGTTTGACCATGACAAGAGGAAAACGAAACATTTAGAAACCTAGCGTGGGAAGATGATGTATGACTAACCGAAGTAAAAGTATTGCTATAATCACAGCACCAGTTACACTTCTAAATGAATCAGCTACCCTCCTCAGATTCCCTGTACATAAAAAGCATACATTTACCAACACTGCAATTGTCCATTATGGATTTTTTGGTTTGTCTGTATGAAGAAAAAGGGTGGCAAAGGACAAAGAATTCATCACAGTTTGTTATAAGAATTGTGCTTCACCATCTAAGGACAAAGGTACTGCAATTTCTTCATATGGTTGCAATTCAGTTATCCTCATGCCAACTTTCAAAACGCAATTCTTTTAATAAACAGTAACAAGTTCTCCATTAAATGTTTAAACTGAGAGAAAAATAAGTAAGTCCAGCTTTTAAAAGAAAAGTTCAATAAATAGCTATTTTACATGGATAAAGTCATAGTGGTACAAATTTATGAATGTCACATCAAGCATGCACAAAAATGTTACTATACACAGAAGTAGTCAGAAAATATTGAAATAGATATCTAAAAAGATATGAAGAATTTACATATTTACAAAATCTTGCAAATTATTGCCTCATTTTAACAAGGAATTAAAAGTAAACGATACCAGCTAGCTAGCCAACAGGCTACATAAGATCAGCATTTAAAAATCTATTAGACTAGCTGGAATCCATTTTTCTCTCATACCATTTTCTGAATTTTGGTCAAAAGTCTTTATTAAATAACTAAAGTGTCCATTCAACTTGCTGACAACCCAAACCTTAGACAAATCTCTGTCTACATTAAGAGCCCAGCAATGCATAGATAAACTGAATATATTACTGCATCAGCTAGTGAGCATGGGTGTGTTCATTTAAGTGCAACTGGTATAAGCATTCAGTCATCTTTGTATAATATTTTTTATACAGACCAGCCACTCACTGTAAACCCATAGATAAAACTTGAATGTATAACAATGGAGGATAATGGCCAGTATTTTACAAAATTACATAAAATGTGTTGATTCATAAAAAAAAAAAAAAAGAAACAAGGTTCAGTACAAAACACAGCAACAAGAAGCTGACAACTTGGCTAAAAATGTCAGAGTACAACATAGGGCCAAGGCTACCCGTTATTTACTGTGTACTTACTAAAGTTACATATTTCAGATGTGTTAAGAACTGATTACAAAATTTTATCTACTTTTGTCCACTGTGCTAAACTAATTTAATATGGTAAATGTTCTATTGCGTAAACACTTCAAAGCAATCTTCATTACAATGCTGTAAATAAAACTCCATACGCTGCATCCAAAACTCAGGATGTCAATGCAGTTCACAGTATGTGTAATAAATACCCTCTTCCCTTTCAAATATTAAAGTCACTACTTCCTAATTACTCAGCATAACCTTGAAGCAACTATTATGAATATCAACAGCGCAAACTTAATCACTTGAATAATGAAAACAAACCAGTGGCAATTAATTTGTAATACAAACAGTGCAAAGAAAAAGCATGGAGGGAAAGGGGTAATCCTACTGAAGTTCAGCTTCTCATTAAAACACTCTGTAAATTCTATGCTACAAGAGGTCACAAGAACTAAAAAAAAAACCTTTGCAAGACAAACTTCCTGGATGGCTAAAACGCACTCAATGCTCAAAATAAAAAATTTACTGAAGTTAGATAGTTGCTCCTACGGGAAACATTTTTACTCATCCTTTCCCATTTGACCGAGGTGATGAAGTGCCATTTTTGAGCCAAAACAAAAAAATGCAATCCACACTAAAGAAAAACTTTAAAGTACATACTTCAAGGTTCTACTATTCCTATATAACTAGATAGTCCCTCAGAACTGTAACACTTGAACTGCAGTGCTCCAAACAATTTAAGATGTCTTCTAAATGAAGACTGTTTGTTAGTGGTAAATCCTAAGCTGTGCAGACTGTAGCTTCGTACAACATCAGCTGCCTTAGGAAAGCTAAGGAAAGTTAAGGTACACGATTATATTACTCTTCAAAGTCGTGGACAAAACCCATCTGATTACAATATAGCCTAAACTGCATCTCTTTAAGCCAGTAAGTTTAAAGTACACAGACACCTACGGCAGCATCATTACTTCTGTGTAAGGTAGCCATGGCCTGTAGTTTTGCAAGTGCATTGAAGTGTAGGTCTTCACACTTTACTCATATTAAGTCCCTTGTGCTAGCTTCCACCAAAATGAACTTGCTGTTTTGTAAACTGAAGTGCTCTAGTTTAGTATCACATGAGAGAAGGTTCCATCCTTGTATGTTTGTGCAGTTTAAATTAAAGAAACCCAACCCTGCCTTTACAAGAAAAAAAAAAAATGCTACATTGAGCAGGGATCAGGACTGGTACCTGTAAACATTGTTATTCCACTGCATCCGTTACGGCAAAAGTAACTTAGACTAAAAAGCCACTCCAATCCTTTCAGAACATCTGTGCTGGTTTTGAAATGGTGGTCTCTGTCTACAGGCTTTAAAAGAAACTGAAGCAGAGCTTAAAGCTGCACCACAGAGTTCTCTTAGTCCCAAACTCTGCCGAACATCCTATGACATTTCCACATTTATGGACTGAAAAAAAGAAATTACTCTTGATAAATCAAGATATAGTTCTATACATACAAAGACATCACTGATGTCATAGAGTTCAAACTTCCAGTGAAAGACTAAGCAAACCTGATAGCTCCTATCAAGTTTACTACTACTGCATAAAGCACCCACTGTTTGTTTAGTTTTCCACAGTCATTCTGAGTGAAGGGCAGCATGTTGGTGAAGAGTGTGGGTACTGATAAAACCATTTGTCTCATTTGCAGATAGACTGCTGAAGTCAGCCACTGAAACAGCCATTTTGGCACTGGTAATATGGTGTGTGTGGTTCTCGAAGTCCACACCAAGGTTATTTACAGACACATCATTTATGAACGATTCTGGGACAGTAATTCCCATTTTCAATCTCTTTGCAGGTCTTTCTGTATCCTCACTGCACATGTTCATTGGGTTTAGCTCTGAATGATAAAAGCCAGTCTCAAATAAATTAAAACAATCACTTTCACCATTGCTAGGTAAGTTAAGCAATTCTTCTGTTCCAACAGGCACGTGATTAACCGGTGCTCGGGGTAAACTGTCCATAGGAGGAAAGGTGTCATCCAAGCAGTTCACATCCGAAGTGTGGCAGACTGTAGCTACACTATTTGTCAATGCTGGAAAAGAGATGAAAGCAAATGCAAATGAAATAGTCTTTGCATAGTTACAACAAGAAGATTTTACTTTTACTTGATTTACCTGTCAACTCATTGGCAGTAATGGAGTTTAGAATGCTTAGCTGTTGATCAGGAATAGTTTCTGTTCGACTGCTAGATGTTAAGGCTGAAGAATGCACTGCTCCACCAAGGGCTTCTGCTTCATCTACCAAACGATCCATGTAGTCCCTAAAAGAATATTGCATCCATAATGTATTATTTAACTGGAACACAAGGCCTAAAAATGATGATGGATTTAATTTCAGTTGCCACAGCCACTGCAGCATTACTCTGCAATGACAGAAGTAACATCTTCTATGTTTATGATTCGCAACACAAAACGTATTACAAGAATGCTTTACTTACGTAACTCCTGGATGATGGTTATACCTCTTCTTTCCAAATCTTGTTTGCTGAGCGAAGTAATCATAACGTTCTGACTTCTTCCACATGTAATAGAAAGCCACACACTCAGCAACTGTTCTGGTTCTTACCTAAAAGAAGGCAAGAAGAATTGACAAGATGATTAATGCAAAGACTTACATTTTGTCATCTCCTCAATTCCCATTCCTGCAATACTGTTATTGTTCTAGTCTCTGGAACAAACTAATTAAATTAGAAGACTTCAAAGAGATCTAGAGTTTCAAGTATTACAGACTGAAACTATATCTACTTCTGAAGCACTTATATAACTATCAATTTTAAAAGTTACAAAATAAACTTAAGACAGAAAAAGCTGAGCAAATCAATGACCTAAGAGAAGTGAAGCAGAGAAGACTTGGATACTTATTCCTTTTGGGAAAGTCCAGAACTGTGGAGGCTTTAACAACAGATAATCACAACGTACATATTTAAACAACAAAATAAAATCATAGTCTTGTTGAGAAGGTATGAAGGACTCAAAAGACTTATTTTAATCTGTGTTAAATGTTTGTCTCTTTCCCCAAAGTGGAGGCTGCTATGTGAAGTCAAATTCTTGGAGAAAAAATCCTTACATCTATCCATTTTTAGATGCAAAACACTTCACATCATCACTAGCCCACTGTTCCAGTTTAAGCTTTGCAACTAGAATATACAACTCTATCCATGTATAGTCTGTCAGTAAACTATGCCTGAGCTTAATCAAAGTTATAGAAACATCACAGGCAAACCCAAAAGGCCTTGGGTGTAATAGTAAACCCTGCTAGTCTAGGCACAAACATACTAGTCAGAAGAGGAAATGAACAGATGTCCATATGCTAGTCTATGAAGTCCCAGTTAACAACAGTTTGCAGTACAGTCATAAGAAAACATCTGTTAAATTTCTCCGCGCACTAAATCTTGTCTCGCTGACACCTTCCCCATACAAGTGACATCAGCTTCTGCTGGGTCCCAGAACTTTCCCTAAACCTTCTTGTGTTTTATCTACTTGGAAAAAAAAGTGGATTTCTTAGACAAATTCTGGTCCATGGTGACAGATACATCAACCCCGATGTGCTTTGCTGTATGCTGGAAAAAATACTAATTATTTCTTTGCATCTCTGATGAATTACTGTTTACTGGTAAGGTCCACTTAAAATCTGAACCACCCAAATAATATTTAGGACATGTTAAGCCAAGTATTCAGCAGGCCTAGCTGACTGCTGTTGAACTGCAACCAAAACTATAAAGTTTAACTGAAATACAAGCACAATACCAGACTCTTAAAGAAAAAACACAACTTTCAAGGTAGTATCAAAGCATAATGGAGATACACAGAAAATTTGGAATCATCCATACTGTCAACTGTTGCTTTTTGATTAAAAAAAACCCCACCAATGACAAAAAACAACCTCCAAAAAACCCTATTCTTCAGGCACAGAGGAGTAGAGGAGACAACCAGAAGCAATCTCAATCAAGAGTAGGACTCCTTTGCTGGCTAGAATGCAGAGGACTGAAGGATGACTACACTTTCTCAAAACACAAAATACTAAGCCTGTTTCATAAACTTACACCTTCCTGGTGACAAAAATTAGTTAAGATGCATTTTCCCCTCCTACAGCCATGGTATGGAATACTGTACTTCTAGGAGAGGCACACATTTAAACTAAATTATAATATAAATGCATAAATGGAAGGAAGGTCAAAATAAGCTGATTTCAAAGACAATATGCAAACTCATCTTGCAATGCCTAGCTTTTCCAGTAACATCTGAGGAAAAACTTGCACAAAAATGCCAAGCTGGTTTTAATATGTTGGTTTTTACTTTACTGCTCTGCATGGCTTCTGATAAATGTATTGGTTTTACAGATTTTCAGCATTGTACCATGTACCAATTCCTCCATTTAACTGTAAAATACTAACCTTGTTTTTCTGTATGAGATGAAAGTCTTTTCCATAAATCAAAAGCGCATGTTCAAAGCTTCTGCATTCCTCTTCTGTCCATGCTGTCATCTCTTCTAGACAATTACAAAAGTAGCATGATAAACTTGATTTCATTCACTAACCTTTTACAAAGAATAAAATATTGGTTGCTAATGGATAAATATCCAAATGCATTCTAAAAAACCCAACAGTTCAGTTATTTAGATCCATGTTCTTTATAAGCTACTGTTCAGATACCCTACCTGAAATCTAACATTTTTCTTATAAAGACTCATAGAAGAGTTTGATTTCTGAAATCTTCTATCATTGAGGGGAAAGGACATTCAAAAGATTTATTATTCTTAATAAGTTTGTCATCAAAAACCCAAGGTTTGGTATCATCACCAAGGTGTAAGTGAGATAATTCTTCTGAATATTTCTTCTCATATTGTGGTTGTGAACAGTGGTTGATGGAAAAAAGAGTGAAGGAACACGTTGTTGTGATGGATGCCCTTGCTCTGCATGAGTGACTCGTTGGTTCAGGCACCACCGAGGAGCAGGCCTGAGGTCAGCACTGCTGTACAAACCATGAGAACTGTGCTAGGACATATCTTCTCTAGAACTGAGGAGTCTAGGCCATGTCTTATCAGCAGCTCACAGCACCAGCCTCAGCTGGGACTAGACAACTGAAAGTGCTACAGTTGCACACCTACAGGTACACCAAAGGAGGGGCTGCCTACAAGTAAGTCACTTTATGCTACAAGTATCTGTAACCCTCCCTGAGCCCATTGAGCATTCCTGCACAGCAGCGGGCTGCATACACAGAGTGATCTCCCCTTCAGCAGATCAGAGACACCACTCAAGGTGGGTTCAGACACCCCTTACCCAGCACCTGATGACTGCAACAAGGTAAGTGACATTCTACATTAAGCCTAAAAGTATACTGTATGCCAGCAACATGTATATCCACCTATAACTTAATTATTAGAAGCATAGTAAATAGTAGAGTGTTTAACTGTGGCCTAATTATCGATTAATAATTGTTAAATCACTATTCAAGTACTGCTTAATTAAAATATAATTACCAATCATTGATTATCATTAGTTATCGATTAATCATCATCAATGATAATTTAATCATTAACAAAACCTTTTAGTTAACTCCATAATAATGACTTTTCTTAATAATCCACCTGTGACAAAAATTGGCATTGTCAGCAGGAGGGCAGATTGAATCACCAACTACTGAAATTTTCAGATGATTAAGTACGTAAAAACCAGGAAAATTGGAATGAGATAAAAGAACAGTTGAACCTTGTAAGAGAGAGAAACTCAAAGACACTAAAGAGAAGGTAATAATAATACACAAGATCTTGAAGAGGTATTTAGGAGTTGCGTATCAGTATACGGAATGTGAAGAACAAGAAATAAGAAAGTTACAAGATAAGGTTGAACAAAGAAAGCGACAAGAAACGTTAACCTTGCCAATAGAACAATTGCTTAAGTAGGAGGAAAAAGAAAAATGCAAGGAGGTAGAGGATAAACTAGAATTCATGATAATTCAGGCCCCCAACCTCACTAGATTCTGTCAAAATTTGTAAGCTCACAATTTCCCCAGAAGACTGGGATAGAGATATTTGAGAGGACCCCAATAAAGGACTTGGTGATGAGAGTGAATTAGAAGGTTCAGAATTTAAGGTAGCCCCTATTTTTAAAACTGAGGTATGTGATGGACCTTAAGGAGGCAACCATGAAAAGACCATAAAGACCACTCCATGGGAGATCCTTCAATTGGGTAATCTGCATGAAAGTATGGGCGGAAGCCTGGCAAAAGCAAGACTGATATCTCTGGCATGTCTCCCTAACTGGAGGAGATGGTATTATGTTAGATCAGAATGGCTTGGGGGGACCAGGAGTGCTCCTGAATGAGTACAATCCCCTAACACTGAACCATGCTCTACTACCTGCCGAGTAACATATTGGGCAAGAGGTACAGACCCTTAGGACAGATGGAAACTCACTGCTCTATCAGTAAGATCATTATGTGAACTTTCTACTGCCCTTATAAAAGCAGCCTGCCTTCAGGCTACAAACAGGTGCCTACAGTGATCACCCTATCTTTGTCCCTCTCAACACCACAGCCATGAAACAACTAATAAGGGGAGCTCTAGCTGTTTTAAAATTGTACCTCGTTGCAAAAAGTGATGAAGTAACATAAAACATAGAACATAATGTCCAGGAGAGTCAGGAAGGCCAACCCCACCTTCAACCCATCCTGACCTGGGTAGACTTGATGCATGCCATTTTAAGTCGTACTTGAGAAATGGGGTAGGATAAGCAGGGTGATCTAGATATGGCAAGCAAGACAGACTCCCCAGAACCCTGGACACTTTCCCCGATCTCATTGTCATGGTTTAGCCCCATCCAGCAACTAAACACATGCAGCTGCTCACTCACTCCTCCCCCTTCCCAGGGGGATGGAGAGGAGAACTGAAAAAAAGAAAACTTGTGGGCTGACATAAAAACAGTTTAAAATAAATAAACAATAATCAAAAATATGATAATGGTAATTAAAAGAATTATTACAAAGAGAGAGAAATAAAACCCANTCATAGACCCTGTGATGAGGTAGTGGACCATCAGAGAATGCACAATGAACCATGGCAGAAAGCCCTAGCACTAGACACACCTCGGGCAGCCATACAGGGCTGAACAATTGGGACTATACTTAGTCCGACCCAGGCTTTTGAAAAACAAGGGGTATCAGGGAATCTGGAAGACACCAAACAACTATCTGCTCCTGAAGATCCCACAAATAACCCTTTCAGACTTCTTAAGGAGGAACTGCAATTTTATTTATTAAGATAAAATGCGCAGTTTGTAAAACTAATTTTAGTTTCACAAACAACAAAAAATATTACTGAAAAAGTGTAAAATTTTTTAAACCAAGTGCTCAAGCTATTCGAAAATGTCACTTTTGCCTCAAGTATTGCTGCTTTCCTATCTTCATTATAGCTTTGGATCTATATATAATTAAGAAGAGATATTTCAGGCACCTTACATTCCTAATGCTGATCCAAAAAGCTTCCACTCCTCTGACATTTAAAGACAATGTGGGGGAGGGGAACAAAACACATTTCAA
>VYZX01027226.1:10695-24121 GCA_013401335.1 Brachypteracias leptosomus
GGGGAACAAAACACATTTCAAAACATTTCTGGAAGCAGACACTGTTTCTAGATCTTTCTGCTCAGATGAAGGGCTCTGAGCAACCTGATCTAGTGGTAGGTGTCCCTGCCCATGGCAGGGGGGTTAGAACTAGATGATCTTTATGGTCCCTTCCAACCCTGACAATTCTATGATTCGAGTTTCTGCCACAAGGCCATTTTCTTTCTTTCTCACCTCATTAATTTTGCACTCCTTACTCAAGCTTCAAAGAGAAGAAAAGATCCCCATGTAAAGTCTCACTGTTAAGAAATTATCTTGGGAGCAGTAGATTTTTAATTCTCATCTTGACAATAGCAGCAAACTTCAGTGGGTAGAGCAGATCATAGCATATTTGTTACTTTAAGAGACAGGCAATGACTGTGTTATCATCCTTTACCATCTTTAATGAAGGTATAGTAAGTCCCATCTAACTCAGGATAGGGAGGGGAGTGTGAGTACTAATCCTTAAAATACAATTTTGGGCTCTGAACCACAAATGGGCAGAGGTATTTTTCAATCCAGAAACAAGAATCTAAATCCTAGAAAGATGTGGGATTTGGGATACAACCCTCCAACTTATATTTCCTTATTATTCAGTCTAGCTCTGTTTGTACAGAGATTTCTGAAGCACTGCTCTGTCAGTCCTTCAGCTTTACCTTATATATTTAGCTTTCAGAGCACCAAACTTGTAAATACCCAAGTTCCTTCTGGATCCAGTTCTGAGTAGGGAATATCTGTCAGAATACTAACTAACACCAGGGCTCATATTCAATTTCTGTTTTATGCAACACATGTATCAAATGTGTTGTTGGACACACTTGCTTGGACACAGTTGTCTGGACAAAGAACTGTCTTTGCCAGATTATAAACTCTGATTTTCATTTAAGGGAGTAATAATGTTGGGGACAAACAAGATGAAAGCTCATTTTCCACTGTAAATTTAGGTTCTCCATGCTCTACCAAAGACCTATGGAACTCTATGGTAGTATCAGTTTAGGGTTGGCATAGCACAACATGAGCACAGTGAGGAAGAGAGTGGGGCTTATTATATAGTCAGCTATGTTCTCCTGATTCTGGTATAGATGTCATCAGATTATAAATGCCATGATCTCAAAAAGATACTGTAATGTGGGTAAGAACTACCTTATGGCAGCAAAATAACCACTCCCCCCACCCCTCTCCACAGCCTGTACCATTGTTAGGACAGCAATAGAGGAAAGAAGGGAAGGTGAAAAGCTGATCCTCAACCTTTAGACAAGTTGCAAACTTCTTCAGCAGGAATTTTCAACTGGCCAATAGTCAGATTATACCTAATCTGTGCTAACAACATTACGCATGTGCTCATCCATCTGATTCTTACTCAAAGTTTTTTCTACACAATTTTATTCTTTTTTTGTCCAAATACATATCTCTGAAAAAACCGGTAGCCTCTCTTACCCTGAGATGCCTTTCCATTTGAGCAGTATCTCTCAATTGCCTCTTTAACATTATGGCTACTTTTAAGAAGTTCATACAGCGCCTATAAAACAGAAAGAGTCAAAGTTTACACAAATCCAATCTAGGCCTCTAGAACTAGCCTTTCAGTGAGCATATGTAATGTAAAAAAGGATGATTTATCTTTATACATGAAGAAAATTTTAAAATAACAACCAAAACCTAAACCATCCAAAAGTCGAGGCAAGGTTTAATTAAAAAAATGTAAAACATTGCATGCAATTATTAAAAAAGCTGGATTTGTCAACAGCATAGCACTAGAATCATCACAGATCACAACACTGCCAACATACGAACACTTGTAATTCTAAGCACATGCTTAAAATAAGATCCTGACCTACGTAACATCTAATTTAAAAAATAAAAGAAATTTAGTAGTGATGACTTTATAATACAAGGCAGAGAAAGAGAGCACATGTTAATCACAGAGCAATGTGTCACAAATGGAACAGGATATAAAACGTACTTGTTCATTGTCCCGTGTATGTAGTCCTTCAGGAATTCTGCCAATCGTTTTTTCATTTCCTGTTCTTAAGGAGGTTTCAAAAAGGTATTCTTTAACTTTACTTTCTGAGATCACATCAGGTTTCCAAAGTAGATGGTCCTCATTTTCATAGGCTGTTAAAACAGAAATACATTAATGCCAGGTGTGACATTTTTAAGGCTGTAACTTTAAAAGCTATTTCACAAAGACAATGAACAGGAACAGAGAAGTAATCAAATCAAGCACTATCATGCCACTTTTAAATTGCAGCTCACTTTTTTCCCCAAAGCCTCAGCTAAAAGACAGACTCTGTAGTATGACAAAGTGAAGAGATTCAGGTTCCAAAAGGATGAGATGAGGGAGTGAATTCTTGTGATGAAGAGTCTTCACAGAGGAGCAGTTTCTTGACAGGTATATGATTCAAGTCAAATTCTGCATATGTATTATCATCTTCATATAAACAAAACCATTCACAGTTTTATTCAGCTTTTTTTAAAAAAATAAACTATAGTTTATAGTAAAAGAGTGTGGGTACTACTTTATTATTTAAAATATTGAATGTAAAAAAGAGGTGGCTAATTGTCATTTTCAACTAAAATTTGCCAAAAATTACTTAACAAAATGGAAACCTGGGTCTCAATGTGGTAATTTGCTTCTCCATTCATTAACAACTGAATGCTGTTAAGAACTTCATGTTGCATACTTCAGAAGCATCAGGATGTACAGTCCTCTGGCGTAATACACTGATACCACATATGAACTTCTTAAGTAGCTTATTTGAAAGACAATATATTGAAAATACGCAAGAGCTGGCCTGAACCTTTTACAGCCTGTGCACATTTCAATTCTAGATTAAACTATAAATCTGTTACTCTGATCAATAGATGTGATCAACATCACACATAATGTTTCACGTACTCTCTTGGTGATACAAAATTAGAGTTACTCAATTCAAACACACAAGCATAACGGCTGCTACAGTAGAAGAGATGAAGATTCCCAAGTTTCACATAAAACTGCAGGAAATGACATTAAGCTAAGTTGAGGAATAAAATGACATCTCCTCTAAAAGTTCTGTTACAGTTTAACAACATGGAAAGCTTTCAACCAGGCATCTTAAAAGTGTAAGGTTTACAGAAGAACAGAACTGCCTTCTAACACAATTCTGGTAGTCGCAGTTGCATAGCAGAAATTTAAGTCCCTGTTTGCCATCACAAGCTCTTCGGGGAGCACAGAAAAGGTTTTCACAGAGTCTTCCACCCCTACAGCCAGATCCAACCTCTCTGGGCACTGCTGACACTCAGCTTTAAACTTCTTTATCAACAAAGACACCCCAGCACTTCTTGCTGGAGTCCATGACTGACAATCTCAAGAGGAGCTCCTCGGGCTCTCCAACCTAGGAGCTACCTCTTTGCTCTTGGCCGTGCCAACAGACAAGACTATCACTGGTTCCCTGTAGCACCATCTCATTCCAGAGAAAATTGTCAGGTTAATCCCTTCCTGGTCATTCTCTGGTTATTGGCACTTCTAGTTCTTATCTGAGGAGAAGTCAAGATACGTAAATAGTAAAAGGCCTATCCAAATAAATCTGGTTCTTACTCCTCCATTTATTATAACCCATAAGCATCATGATTGAATCTTAGAAAATAGGAGACTTCCCTAGGTCTTTCAAGCAACACAGGAGATGTTTGCTTGCTAATACTTCCAACTCCATCCATACCAAATATTCTTCTTCTCTATTGCAAAGGATTATTCCTCAAAAAAGCAGCTGATAAAGGTGAAAAGACTTGATACACTTCACTAGACTAATACTCCCAGTAAATGTTATAGTTTGAATACAAGTGACTTACAGAATATTGAATATTAACAGAAAAAAAACAGAACGACCTCCATTTATTAACATATCTCACAAACTGTTCCTTAATTTCACAGCTGTTCCACTCATGAGCAAATTTCTTTCATTATTTGCTTTTTGAATTGCACAGTTCTATGTGCTATACTTTTTCTCACAGTGAAGGTTTCTAAAGATACAAAATGAAACTCTATTAAGTAAGTTCTTTTTTCTGCCCTAACACAACTGCAGCTTTTCACCTATATTTACACTAGAATAACACCTATGTATGTTTTAAATAAAACATCGTATTTTTTAAAAGATGGTGTATCAGGACCTACAACTTCTACTCATGCTATGGAAATTTAACATAGTTTATTACTTTGGTTTCATATCCATTTTATATGCCACACTGCTGTGCCTGTCAAAAAGCAAGTGAAGAAAAACACTGTTTTGAAGATCATCAGTGTAAACTAAGTTACATGCTCAGCCCACTTACTTGGACAAAAGTATTTCCTTCTCAACCCCCAGTTTGTTGCCTCCTAATATTATTAGGTACTTCAGAATTAACACTGTAATCCACCCTCCAATGCTTGCTTGCTTGAGAATTGTCCTCTCAAAGTTGAAGAGTCACATTTCTGAGATATAATTATGTGGTTCTGTTACTTCAGTTTTCTAGTGCCTATTTTTCAAGATCTCTGAGACTTTAACTAAGCCACTGAAATTCCCTTATAAATTTAAATCACATTTTTGCATCAACTGCTATGTAAAAACTTAAAATAAAAGGTAAAACAATCAGAACTTACCCTTTTCATCATCACTGTATCTGCCAAGGTAAGGTGGAATTTCAGCCTGATACTGTGAACCAACCATTATTTCCTGATGACGTAATAAAAATTAAAAGAGGAAATTATTAATATTTTGTGTATGGAAGCATAAAAAATGCCATTAACTTGGCATTTGGCAGAGAATTCCAGAATTAATGTATTGTTTTAGATACATACTATGAATCTTAAAGCATTTTTCTTAACAATAAACTTTTTTTTAAAGATATAATTACCTTTCTCAAATCTTCGGACGAATTACCATTGTCTGCCTCTACATCTTCACCATCTGATTCCTTATCTCCATCACACGTAGTGTTAGCTTAAGACACAAAGAAGTTCGGTTTCAGCTAGAAAGAATTTTCAGTTCAAAAACAGAACTACAAGACATGCTTTACTTTTGAAAGGAGCACTTGCTTTTTATTCTGGGAGATACTTGTCATGAGCCTGTTAATCTACATTTGTAACAAACCAGCATGAAGTCAGAAGGCACTGGTACTTGTGTACTGCAGTACTGAAACATTTATCACCACTGCAACTGAGACAATCTACTATATTTCTACCAGTTAAAATGAAATGAGATAATTTTCCTTTATCAATTTTCTTAATAAAGACAGGTATGAGAAAAACAAAACTTCCAGGGCTATGATTTAGCCTCACGTTAATCATAAAGAAAGTTGAAGGCATGTCTTTATTACCTACTGAAACCTTTCATCAGAAGTTTTAATGGGCATTTGAAATATTCCTTTAAACAAGGCTGCCTCTGCCCAGAATAAAGATCCAGGAGAGAGATACAAAATTGAGTAAGTAAAAGACAGCAAAAGACTGCTTATTCCTCCTCATTTTTTTTTTTCCTTAGTAAGAAATAGAGGAGATCACTCCAAGCAATTCAAATACAGTACTTCATAGTACAAGTCATATTTTAGAATCTGCAATGCTGAAGTAATTCTGTTTTTATAGCTGTATAATCCCTAGCAGAATAGAATCTACAGTTCTGATTTAAAGCTATTTTGTATTTTCAAACTTCAGAAACAACATGCTCATAAATAGGGTTGTGATTTTAGCTTCACCACAACTAAACAGAATCATCAGCATCAGAGACAATATCCAAGATGGTATGGACTGAGGTTCTTCTTCCATAGCCATTACCACCATCACCAGTCTATCTCTGTTGTTAGAAGCCACAAGCAATAAGCTAACCTGAATGCATGAAATAACAATATGCCTGGATAATAACAGGCAATTCTTTTTTCCAACTAATGCAAATTTAATAAAATAGCCAATATTATGTATTAGACATGTTTATCTTAAAACTTAATGTTATCTTAGGATCTGAGAAATGGAGAGAAACCAGGAAAAAAGATGAAATTGCCAACAGCAGAGAGGTGACATCTCCCTCCCTGAAATGGTGGATATTTGATTTTAAAATGTCCAGCCAGAAGTTCTAATAGAGAAAGTAACATTCTGACAGAAAACCATGGTAGCTGAAAACAGAGATGACTGTTTCTTAATCCTTAGTAAGATGAGGGGGCAATGATTTTTTCTGTAAGGCTGCTACACTTTCAGTGCCATGTTCATTGACAGTTCACAAGCAATGCCTAAGTGACAGCAAGTTTGGGGTTAGTAACTGAAAAAAGGGCATTATAATTTTTAAAGATTTTGTATATCCCTTTCAATACAAATGTCTCATATTCATTACACAGTCATCAGCATGCAAAGGGCTACAATAGCTGAAGACTGAAGCAGCACATCCCCTTCATCATCCCCCTTCTCTAGAGGGATTAAATCCCCTAGGAATAGCTTAAGATACTTGACAAATTAAAACTGTGATCAACATCCTCCACATTGCTCTAATTCTAGTACACCCATGAACATATGAGCTACAATAGGCAATGAGGACTATCTTGTCCAGGTTGGACACTGCTTCTCAGATCTTTCCCATATGTAGCTCCATGGGTAGCAAAATTTTGGTGGTCATGGCTTTTTAGGCCCCATCCCATATAAACCCACTTCAGCTCACCCCATGAAGTCCTATGGAAAAGTGTTGAATTTGTGAAGGGAAATAATCACATGGAAATCTCATCCCAGTTCACATCCAGAGGCTGCATGGAGGAGTCACTAGCTTAAAAGCAGCAGCAAAAAATTTAGTAGAGAAACTTTGATTTAGAAGAATGAGTCACATATTCATGTAATTCACTAACATACTGAAAATCACGAAGGGTGTTCCTCAATACCACATTAACTATTAATGACAAAGTTATTGTATTTGTAGATTAATTAATTTTACTTGTGGTTTGAGCACGGTACCAAATAAAAACCTTTTAGGCAATCAGTAATACCATCCAAGACAACATTCATGTACAACACCCTGCAAGCACTGTTTCTCAATTTCCAGTAAAGTCAGCACTACTCTGCAACTTTGGTATTTTACACTAGGAAGCTACATATAACGCTAAGACTTTCTGAGCACTAGTATAAAACCAGGTTTCCTACATCTTAACGGCCGAGGAAAGAAGTCAGTAGCCTCATGTGAAGTAACTGATGGTGTCAAGTCATCAGCAGAGGACTGTGTTTCTTCATCATCACCCGACAAGAGGTCTTTAGCGATTTCCTCCTGTATCATTAAAATGAAAAAATAAAAATCTCAGATGACTTAAGTATAGGCTGATGAATATTTAGATCCAGCAAATTTTAAGTCTCACTAATAAAAATGAATTATTTTAGCATAAGTAAATTTAGCAAATCATACTCCCTTTATTAAAAAACTAGGTTGCTCCTCCTAAATCTAAAAGCAAATATAACCATTCATTTCAGAGTTGAACACAGGGGTTCATTTCCCCTTTGTCTTCTATTACAATAAGCGCACAAGTAATTTCTGCAAGCACCAATCCCAGATGCTCCTCCAACTGCTTCCAATGAAAAATACCAGTGGAAACTGCCTCAAAACTTTAGAATTCTGTCATTCTTTGCATCACAGATATATCAAAGCCATAAAAGTCTGTTACCCCTTAAACTCCAGCTGAAAAAAAAACCTATCAAAACAAAAAACAGCAACTGAAAACAAAAACAAAAAAACAGGCAGGCACTTTTGAAGACTTTTGCTAAGAGGACAGTTACAGGTAATAGACAACCTGTTAACTTCCCAAAACACAAAAAAGCCCCAAGTTCCTGTAGGTTTTAAAAAAAGATTTCAAGAATGAAAAAGCACACTTCCTCCACTAGCAGACATGTTTGAACCTCTCTGTATAGAGGTTCGGAAGGGAAAGAACTGTATTAGACAACAAGCTGACTACATTTTTGTAGCCTCAACACAATCGTGAATCCTAATAAGAATCAGATGTGCAGAGCCATCATTATATGCTACTTTTTGTGGAGTATACAAATACATTATACTAACAGAAAGTAAAAAAAAAACAGCAAACAAACCAGACAAAAGAAAACAAAAAAACCCAACATACATAACTACCTACATACTTCATAACCCATACTACTAGCTGCCTATGCATTATAGTCAAAAATCAGATTAAAATCTCAGAATTCAAAATTATCTTGCAAATCACAAACCCCAGAGTTTCAGGTGTTTACATCAGTGATGCCACATAGAGAGTCACTGCACACAGAACAATCTCACACTCCCTGAAGCTGAGACATTTTAAAATGATATACATTTGAAAGCAACATTCCAAAGCATCCAGGAATGCATTTTCAAGTTATCCACCAATGTTTTGATACTTGACATGTGTTGCAAACCAGTTATTTCTGGACAGTGCACACATTATAAATTTAAAAAAATCCCGCTTGTATTTTTAAAAAACCTTACCTATTTAAAGTTCTTTGGATATGTTTTATAGCAACTGATAACTTACTCATTTATCTTCGTCAGTAATATAGTGTCACTAAAGTTGCTATGCGTTTGTAAGTGTGATAATTATAATCAGATCCTCACTATACTTGAAAAATAATGAACTAGAATAATATTGTACATTGAAATTAGCAAAGATATATGTTTTGTAACATCAAGAGATAGTGAAATATAATTTAAGGTCACCTGGATTTCTGCTTTTGAACCATAATACAGATGAAAGTGGTTCTCACTTACTTTATCTAAAGTCATATCTGGAAGTTCATCTGCAAGTTCACTTGGAGAGCTATCTGCACTAGAACCTGCCATAACTGGAATCGTGGGTTCGTAGCCATAGAATGCCAGTAAATCTTCCAATGGCATGTTGCCTTCCTAATACAAGAGGATTTACAAACATTTCAACATATTGCCAAATACTTGTAAACAGTTCAAGCCTAAAAGGATAAGACATTTTTTGAGGAACAGAAGTGAAAACAAACAAAGGAAAACTTAACCAAAAGCAGGAATTTTGATTAAAGATCTAAAAACTTTTCAGGCACAGGACTGAAATTATTTATGACCATGTCTATTGGCATATAGTGGAGTCTCATCAAGGTATTAAATAAAACTGTTTAGCAGATGAAACTGAAGAGTAATTATTAAAAATCTGCTCCTCATCCAATTCATACTGTAGAGCATGATTTGCCTGTACTTCTTCAAGACAGAAGACATCCTAGAAACACCAACAACCCCCTTACAAGAGAGAAATGCAGAAAAATTTGAAGACTTTAGTCCTACATAGTTACAGCTGCAAGTGTGCAAAAAACTACAAAGCTAAACCAATATAGCAACTTTTAAGCTCTCCATCTCTGCACAATATAATGACCATTGAGAAATTAACAGGAGAAAGATAGCTAATGATAAAGGCAGAAATCAGGAGAAAGGTTTGTTTTATAACTTAATTTTTACAACAGCTTTTGATAAAGTATCATCACACTTGTATCCTAATACAATTAATAAAGCAATAAACACCGGAGATTTTATTAGTTACCTGCTTCAAGCTATCAAAATATTAAAAGTATTTCCCAATATTTATACCTTTAAAAGTTACATTACCTTTAAAATATTCTTGTTGAATTCATACAATGATTAAATTACTTGTTTTCTTTAGTCAGCTAAGGTCTTACTCCTGCAAAGACTTTTCACAATGGGTAAATGTAAACTCATGCTCAAGTCTTTCCAGGACTGGGAACTAAAGTGATAAAGTGTTTGAGTGGCTCTCAGTTCTTCTTCCTTCTATTGTAGCAGCAGTAAGATAGTTTAGTGGAGTAACAATTCCATTTTAGCCAACAGACCTGACAAGCTGCAAGTTCATAATCAGAAAAAATGGAATTGTAAAGGTAGCAGGACAAAAAAAAAAAAAAGAAAAAACCAGGAGTATAAACACTGTCAACTCCACATTTAGAAAATTTGTTTTCATATGGACTACAAAAACACAGCCTCATATTTGATGCTAAAAAATACACTTTCCTGGAATTCTGTTGACCAAAATCTGCGGTTGTGCTGAGTGGTGTAAGCATGTCATCAAACAGCACCAATTTGGGGTGTTCAGTGTTTGGTGGGCATTTAGAACAGGCAAGGTACTGCCACAGTTGAACAAGAAGTGTGAAAAGGAAAAACATGTAATTAAAGAGTGCAAAATAGAATAGGAAAAGACAAGAGGCATGCTGGTTATTCTGTACACCCATCGGATGCAGAACTCACAAAGTCAAGACATCAAATTACTATTTACACAGCAAATGAATGTGATCCATCAAGCCGAAAACAGGACTGTTTGTTTGCATATGAAACACCACTAGTTGTCACTTATTAGTATGCAGAACGTACAGTTTCAATTTATATGAAACTTAAAATCTTAGAAGTTCTAAGGGATGTTAGGTGATAGGACTCTAAAACCTCCTTTAGTGAATTCTCTACCGGTATAGGACATCTCATAGGACTATGAAATGAAAAAGAATATGAACTTTACATAATACCAACACCTTTGGTAAGCTAAGTTCAGCCTTTCTGTGAGGATGCACTGCTATATACTAACCAAATCTGATTTTCATTTTTTAAACAAGCTGCAAAGACACATTGCAGGAAACTGCACTATACAATACTGACTGAAGAACAGGTCAAGTGTTCTTCTCACTAGAGAAGTTACATGCATGGACATACAGAAGAGAACAAGTCATTCTTACCTTTTCTAAATCTTCAATTTCAGAGCTAAAATTTTTGCTCTCTTCCATCATTTCCTCTTCTTCGAGAGTTCGCTCATCATCATAATCATGTACCAGCATTTCAGCAGATGGGTCAAAGTCATGATCCTCAGATGATAAAGAGCCAACTATCAAAAAAACCTAATTTGAGTATTTTTTTTTCTATACCAACATATGAAATAACATCACAGAAAAAAATAGCTGCATGAATTCTTTTACATACAGGGTCAGAACTATCAACGGAATAAGTGTAACAAATTCCAAACTACTTGATAAATTCAGCTGTTTTAGCTGGCCTTCCCTTTTCATATTTGTAAGTAATAGGTGCAGTTTTCCCTGCATCTCTGTACTACTACCAAGTAGTAGAGAGTACTTGGGAGAAGTACCTAAACTACTAAAACAAAGTTTCAGAAAGTGCAATCCCAAATTAGTATTTTAGTGAGTAGAAGCCTGTTTAAAACATCTTTGAAATCAGAGGCATAAACACACACCACAAGATTTCAGATGCTGCAAGATGGTGATCTAGAGACTCTGATTCTATTTATGTGATTTATATGGTAGCAAGCATAGTTTTTCACTGGTAAACAGTTAGGTTATGAATTAGCTTCCTACTAACAGCAAAATAAACAGTGTTACTTGCTTCAGACTAGTTTAGCCTCACAGATGGATCTTTTATTAAAACTAATTTAATTGTTAGCAGTTGATCTAAAAAGGAAGAATAAACACAGCAGAGTTTCAAGAAATATTGAGGAAAATATACCGGAAACAACAAAATGCATCTAATGGATCACATTAATTAATAAAGCCATTGTGACAGCTTTGTGGTCCAACAGACATTTTTTCATTACTCTAGAGGATATTTATAAGTCAGCAAAAAAGTACTGTTATTATTTTAAGCACATTTTGCCAACTGTTAGAAAGGCTATCATTAGATTCAACAAGTGTTAAAGATGTAAATATTCTGCACCGCAGAGCCAGTGTTCTACAGTGAGAATCACTGAATTACAGGGTTGGTTTGTTCTTTAATGTTCACTTCCTTACAGCTTTCAGGATGGAGAAAAGAAACAGATTAGGATATTTCTTTTTCACTTCTGGTTTCCCCTTCTAGTTCTTACATACCAGTGCTCTGTTGCAATCCTTGGCTTACAAGCAGCAAAGAAAAGGTTTATTAAGAATTACTTCGATGTAAGAACTTCTTCAGAAGTTTTGAAAGAAACTGCTACAAATTTTCAGTCCTCTTCAAAAAAATAAAGCAGTATCCCTCTTTGCACTGCTTCCAGCCTTGAAAGAGACAGTTGTATATATAACACTTCTGAGTCTTAAAGCAGTTAATTTTTCAGCAATTATGCTAAGTGTTCATTTCTTATATACAGGCAATTAAAGTAAACTTTGTTTAGCTTGCTTAAGACAATACTGTGAAAGTTCATAGTATCATACTGTAGAGAAATATTCAGGCCCAAAATGCTTTTTATTCACATGCTATTCATGTTATGGTCTCACAGAACTTTCAGTATAGCTGATAACACTATACGAATTACAATAATGATGTAATGTTTTGAATTTTCCTGCTGTTGGCCATCACATCCTGATGCAACTTTAGGAAGTGTCAACTGCCTTAATGTATTTATATGTATGTGTGCTCAAGATTGTCACTTCTAATCATTGTTCTACTCATTTTATGTTTAGTAACTCAAGTGGAAGTTCTAAAAATACAAGCTCAATAAATTTCATAAGAATAGTTTAAAAAGATCACAAACAGCCAATGCAGAAGGCAGTTACAAAGAACTGTACAGAATACAACCCCCAAACACTTCTAATAGCTCTGCTGATGTTAACTATGCTTGCTTGTGTAAAGCATTACAAAGAACTTTAACAGCAGTTAAAGCCTTAAAAATTACTTATCATTATGGTTTTAAACATGTTCTGTTATTAACAAGAAGTCAAAAATTTACACAAGCCTGCAGTTATCAGCAACAAGAGGCATCAGCAGTCTCTCTTCAGGCTACATGAGATGCTGACTTAAAGTGCTACAAAACTTTGTTCCCATTTTGGGTTCCAGGCAGCCAATTGCTAACTGCAACCGGAGTTAAGGGAAAGACTCCACAATGCGTATCTCCTTCTCTTAAAAATCTGGCAGGTGGTCAATTTCGTGCACACGTAGCATTAGGAAAGCTACGAGGGGATCCATTTGGGAAGGAGCAGGAAGGAAAGAGTGGCGTGCGGGCGGCAGGCCGAGTGCTGGAGCAGGAGGTGGGCGAGGACGAACCTGGGCTCGAACTCCCAAAGGAAGCCTGCGGGGAGAGAGCGAGGTGAGAGCGAGCTCCCCCCGGCCCGGCAGCAGGCAGAGGTTCTCGCTTCATGCGTCGCTCCGTCGCCCCCGGAGCTGCCCCCTTCCCCCACCGCCCTCCTTTCCGCCGCGGGCCGCAGCCCCTCCATCCCGCCCTGCTGGCCCCTCCATCCCGTTCACCCTCTCCCATTCCTTCTTCCCTCGCCGCTCTCCTTCTCTCCTTCTCCGCTGGCAGAAGCTCCCCAGGAGCTGCGCCCGGCCCGGCCCGCGCTCCCGCTCCCTCTGGCCCCGGCCGGGCGGGACATGACAGGCAGAGGCAGTCGGACCAGCCGCCGTCTCTTCCCCGCTCCCACCTCGGGGCTCACTCCTCCCTCCCGCCGGGCGCT
>VYZX01027227.1:0-22990 GCA_013401335.1 Brachypteracias leptosomus
TCCTGGCTGAACCAGGACAGCAGTGAAATCCTGAAAATAACCTATGTCATCTACAGCACATGTATAGGAGCAGGATGACACAGATATAAATCAGGAGCAACACAGAGCGCTGTGACCAGCAACATGGAACTCACACTGAAGGTGCAACTGAAACCAAAGCAAGACAGTAAGTCCACCCAAAAGCAGCAAGACAGCAGAAGTCAGAGAGGCTTGAGGTTCATATCATAAAAATTACATATTGTCTTTTACAGTCACTCCAGGTGATAGAGTTCCTCTCAAAGTCCTTAACTAAGATCTTTACTTCATCACCCAAAGCTCCAGTCTCCATATACCAATATATAAATACACACACTCACACATGCACTGATGAACAAATTATTTTGAGAATCTGACATCCAGTATCTAGCACCTAGTTGTTCCAAATGTTGCTATCAACAGTGTACTACTTCCCCTCAGATGAAGGGCTTGATTTACCAGCAAAACAGATGAAAGTTTACAGAGCTACCCAGGCTATTTTTGATGGAGCAGAAATGACACTGAAAGCACGACCTCCTCCCCCAGTAGAGTCCTGTGGCAGAAACACATCATTATGTTTTCATTGATGTTTGAGCAATGACCTTCCCGGTTACACTTCCTTATACTGTACATTACATAGAACTTTATTTTTATGAAAGACTACACATGCATACTGAAGCCCTGGAAGAAGAAAAAGTGTCTTAAGAAAGTTAATTTCACTTAACTGCATGCAACCTTCCTCCTTCCCCTAATTTTATTTGTGGGTGCAATTCAGAAGTTACTGAATTAGTCACAGAATGACAGAACGTTTGGGGTTGGAAGGGACCTCGAAAGATCATCTAGTCCAACCCCCCTGCTAGAGCAGGATCACCTAGAGCAGGTACACAGGAGTCCAGGTGAGTTTTGAATGTCTTCAGAGAAGGAGACTCCACAACCTCTCTGGGCAGCCTGTTCCTGGGCTCTGTCACCCTCACCATGAAAAAGTTTTTCCTTATGTTTACCCGAAACCTCCAATGCTCCAGCTTGTACCCATTGCCCCTTGTCCTATCACTGGATGTCATTGAGAAGAGCCTGGCTCCATCTTCCCTACACTTGCCCTTTACATATTTATAGACATTAATGAGGTGACCCCTCAGTCTCCTTTTCTCCAGTCATATATGTACAGCATTTTGCAAGGCAAATGAATCAAGTTTTTTTTGCTCCTTCTCTCCAAGAAAGCAATTTTAAGTAAACCCCTCTATTCCTGCAGATGGGATGACCTTAGATGTCATAATCGATCTTATAATCCCAGTTTCTGATTTACACAGATCTCAACAGAAACAAAGGCTGTTGATACAAAATAGATCCAGTAAAGTATAGAAGATTAGAAAAGGATTAGGTTCCATCCCTGCCTGCAAAATCCCATCTCAACAGCACTCGAACAGCAGATGCCAAGTTTCAGCCATGCAGTCTGTACACACTAATTAATTTAGGAAGTCAAACCAAATCTACACATGCAACGCAAAACTGGTTGGATTTCTTCACTTTGGTCACCTTTCATTTTTCTATAAAACAATCTCAATTCACACCTTCGGACTCAAATCAAACATGTTCCAGAGCTTGTAACAAAATTCTGGTACATAAAAGTTTATGACAAAAATTAGCTGTTAATTCTAGAACTGAATCACTGACTAACAACAAAATGGATTGTGAATATTAATTCTTGGTCTAGTTGTGTTTTGGGTTATTTTCTGCAGAGTACTGACTTGACTACTGTCAAGTAAAACCTGCTAATCTGCAGCAGCAAAACTGCTCCCAAGAAACTGGGTTATATAATGGCTTTTAGTTTATGTTCATTTTCATACAGACCTTCAAACACTAGCTACAGATACTTTGGCTCACAAGAGACATTATTAATTTTGCATATCAGCAGTCATGCCATTCCTTCCAACAGAAATATTTGTAAGGTTTAAGCATATACACTTATCTGGGAATTATGATTGTGGAGCCTGTGCACGGTGTTTATTTTGCTAGAAAGAAATATTTTATTGTTCTTCATATCTAACAAGTCCTTACTGCCCTTTCACAATTATTGAGGTGATTTGGGTTACCCCCAAATTTTCAAATAGTCTGTAATACTTTCCCTATCTTTCTCCAATAAACAGGTTCCAGAAAAACCTATGAAAAAATTCCCTTCCTATTCTTCCCCGCAAGGACTCAAACCATCACTCCCTCACCAAGGAATTAACTTATTCTCCTACTCATCCAAGTTTGATCAAAAACTTCAGATAATGGGAAGCATTACTAGCCCTTCTGTTGTGCCCCAAGAGATGCTTCCCCAGCAGCCTCTAGCCACCGCTGCCCTCCGCCACATTTCCTCAGCCCAGGTCACCTCCAGCTCCTATTAGACCTGAAATATTCCAGAAAAATATTTTTTGCCAGGTTGCTGTGTTCGAGCAGCTCAGAAGGTGTTGCCATCAGCACAATCAGCCCCGGGAGAGACAGGAACACAGCAGCCAACAGCACAGCGCACTGGGAGGCTTCTCCAAACTCCTGTGCCAATACCTGGGGTTTCAAGAGATCATGGCCTGGTGGAACGTGTGTTTTGCCCTGCCCCAGCTTTGGCTATTTTATTTCTTTGATTTTTTTTTTTTTCAAAATAGAAACATGGAAATGTTATACTTCGAAAAAATAGACAATTAGGCTACTTTCCCACCAAGTTTATATCTTGCTAAGCTCACTGATTTTTTTAAAAAGGTTTCTTTTGGAGTGTTGATATACCAGTGACAAAACTCTAAGCCTCATCTCACAGCAGAGCTGACGAGCTACTTTCCTCATCATGCCCAACGACACTTCAGAGTGGCAGGACATGAAATAATTATTTATCAAAAGCAGAAAGGCCATATTCAAATACTCAAAAAATAGAATAAGATGTTACCTCTAAGATGAAATTTAAAATTTAAGCTCCTATAGGCCAATACTCCTTCAAGAGATTTAGTGACTTCAAAAGGTCCCTTTAAAAATTCTTATGCTTAATGTATTTTTAGACAAATATTTTTATGACTAGAAGATGAGCAAGTTCCCCACTGCTTTAGATTGTTCCTATGGAAACAAACCCATTGGCAAACGGGAGTCCTGAACAACTCTGATGCCACTGTCTGTACCCTGCTCCTTTTAGCAGAAATAAATCACTGTTCAGAAATCAACAAGTCTGAAGGACTGATTATGTAGGGCTCAAGGAATTGCAATCAACAAAGTCCAAGCAAAGCTCTCCAAATCAAAAGTCAGAAGTGTATGAAACAGCTAGAGGCTTACTTACCAAGCATGCTTAAATTGCTCTGCAAATGGAGAATGAGCTCAGGAAATTAACTCTGAATTGATAAATACATCAAGACAGATGAGCGTCTACATATTTAATCTGTAGATCGGAATCACAGTTTTGGTCTGTGCATGTAGGCAGTGATAATTATAACAAAGCAATTAAATAGTTTGTTATGAAAGAGTAGAAGCAGCATACAGACATGCTCCATAGCACTCCGACATACTACTACAACTAGTAACTTCTGCAGGAAGTGTTCAGAGGCAGAGAAGAGAACAGGCAACAGCTGGTGAGTATTAGCTTGCATTTTCTGGGGTGAACCAAGTAAGCAAGGTGTGACAATGACTGCTACAGAGGAGAATTTAGCACAGAGGAGAGGACAGTGATTCAAATCAAATATGGTTTGAGCCTGCCCTTCTACCATCTGGCAGCTCCTCTCAAGATGCCAGAGGAGGGCTAAAATCTACAGCATGTCCTCATCATAGAGAACATTTTCCTTAATCAGTCAGAGCTGCTCCAAGGGCAGACAGCTCCTTGATGGGGAGGCGTCAGAGAACACAATGAGTTTCTTCAGTGATGTGAGAAGGGGATGGAGGAGCCCTGAGCTTTCACACGCCTTTTCTGTCTAATGTCTTCCAAAGCAAAGGGAGAGGTGGTGAGACAGTGCTATAAAGGCTGAGTCTCTTCTCGGAAAAGACTCTCTGGGGAGGTTATTAAGCGTACACTGCTAGAAATAGTTCAGAAGAGGAAAAATACACATCTAGACAAAACCAGTCAAGAACCAGAGCAGTGAAGGAGCAGAGAATCCGGTGGGGTTTTGACATCCCGTCTAATTCTAGTTGCTATAATATTCAATTGTAAAACCAAGAGTTACTCTGATCTGTACTCTCAGTACAGTAGGCATCTCAAAGTATGTGATATGTTTTGCAAGAGTAAATATGAGGTCAAAGCAGTTTGTGATCTTTACAAAACAGGAAAGCGATGAAGGAATTTAAAACGTTTTAATCGATCCTGTGAAGGCTACCATTATGCAAGCAAAGTTTTGCCTTTCTGATAGGATGGATTGCCTTTTATCCTCAAGAGAAAGTTTCTGCTTAAGTCCCTGGACATCTCCTGCCAAATACTTCTCACAGGTGAGGATTTCTGGCAAGAGTTTATAAGCTTCCTAATGTCACCTGTAGCACCGCAGACACTGGTGATGCATAATCTATATTTGCTTTTGTGGTCAGACCTTAACGAGAGGCTAAAAACCTCAGATTATTTTTATACTGCTAACTACCATGATTCATCCATTTCTATGCTCCATGGAGAAAAACAGGAAGGAAACACTTAGTAAGTCCTCGATTTCGTTTAACATTGGTAATGAGCGTCAAGCAAGCTGTGGGAAGCACAAAAATCCCAACCTCATTCCAGTTTGAGTGACATTTAATAAACCTAAGCAATTCTGGAAAAATAAAGATATACTCAGGAGGTGGGTGGCACATGGAAGGATTAATATGTGTTAATTAGAAGTTGTGGAGGAGGAATATTTTGAAGGGGGGGGGAAGCAGTTTCAGAATTTCAGTGAACAATATGATAAATACTAATTAGCCAATTATTTCTCCACAGTGGCAAGCAGCTTTCAAAGTAATTTCTTCTTCTGCAACTGTCATGCCTCCTGTTAAGTGGCTAAGATGCACCCCACACAAGCCTCAGACATAAGTATTCTGTCAGGACCAGTTTGCCTCTCAGCAGCATCATTCCATTTATCTTACATTTGGTAAGGACAAAGGAAGAGGGGATAGAGGCTTTTCCAGAGAATCAGGATTATTTAAACAAGACATTTAAAAAGAACAGGAGTGAGAGGCTAACTTGCAGAGGGAAAAGCTCAACTTGTTTATGAGAAAGACTAGAAATAGAAACTATGGTGAACATCCCAGCTCAGGATCAATTGTGTTCTAAGGCTGTCTGTATACAGCCTGTCATCATTTTATTTGCCCTAAGCACAGAATTCTTAACACTTTATTAAGTACTTTCTGAAAGCCCAGCATTTAAAGATCCTTGTTATGAAAAAATACAAACCAAACCAAAACCAAACCAACCACAAACCCAGACTAAGCACCGATTGCCACAAGAGAGAAGAGAGGGAGAGAAAGACAGAGGTACACATGATCCAGAAGACAGTGATTAGTATCATCTTATTAAGGCTGCTATGGTAACATCAAAGATGAACTAACCTGGAGAACCATACTCATGTCTTGGTAACCTACAGATCTTGGGCATCACTTCCATTAGGGTCTTGACATACTGTAGAATTGTCCCTTGTAACTAAGAGAAAATGGATGTGTGTAAACACGTCAGCATTATGGAATGAAGAAACTTCACAACAAATTGCATTCAAACTACACATGAATTGAACAAGCTCTAAAAATCTTGCATTTAATTCTGTCAGTCATCATTGTCAAAAAGGCAACTTTACAAATGAATACAGTTGTGTTTTCACTTATGAAATACGGCATTAGCCACCTTTTGCTACAGGAAGAGTGATACAACAGGTCAGGAAGATAAAAAAGAGGAAATAATGTTCTTCTCATGCAGACTGTCTCTATTGTCTAAACACCTTTTAGATATTTAGTTGAGAAGTTGCATTCGAATCCTTTCAAAAGCAACAAGAGAAAAATCCTTAGCATTAGGTATGCCTGTAACACCTCAAACTGGCTATTCTGGACATACCAGTTAAGACGCAGTTCCAGCCTACAGTCAGTCTGCTTTCCTTCCACTAGACACCTATCTCATATCTGTCTCCCTACATCTGAGCATCTGCATCAGGCATCAGCAGGATACCTTCCCCAGGCCTTTTAACCTACTTTATAAATGCCCAAGTGTTCAATGCTACTTTTCACTAATTGAGACGATTTACCACCTAAATAAATTATTTTTAAAATCCCCCCAAAACAACAAATCAACACTCAACCCTACACCATGACAGCAGGTTCCAGCCTTCCTAGAATGTCAAAAACATACTTAGAACATTGTGGAAATTACTATAAACAAGCTGCCAAATGTGTCAAGTGTCTGAAGTGACACTTGATGATGAATACTACAGCTATTCCCTGTTGAATTATTTTGGCAGCATGCTCCTTACAGGCAACAGGGACAGGAAGGAAAAGCCAATTTATTTGGCTTAAACAGAACACAATGCATTATGACTGCATATATAGATACTAATAATATAGCAAACAGCCAGCCTCTCAACCTCCTCCTAATTAAAGGCCCTTTCCCATGCAAGATGCACAGGCTGTAGCGATAACTTCTTCAATATCTGATCTGCACACTCGTCTAAATAGGCTTGATGTTACCCATTGCTAGATCAAGCACAGAAACTAAACCTTCCTTGTTATTAAGTCGTCATCTGTCAATAACTTTATTAATGAAAGCCCTGAAGTTAGGCAAGGCAGAAAGCAAACTCCAGATGTTCTGAAAAGATACTGAGAAAATGAATTCACAGTAAAATCTTTAAGTTGAAATCAAGTCATTTAAAATATTGATACTTTTCCAGAGTTTACCCACGACCTAACAGCGTAGGTCTCCACAAATTAAATTAATCTCCAATGAAGAATCCAAGGTTTTCAAAACACTGCTCAGGTTATCAAGGCACACCATCTCTCACAAGACATCAAGCACTCTCAAACACAGCTTATATTGAACCTTAATGGAAGTATTATTTTAATTAGTTTTATCCAAGATCTGAATTTCACTTTGTATTTCTTGAGACAACTCCTATCGGAAACCATTTAGAATACAGACAATGAAAGACAATTTGCATACCAGGCTCTTGACAACTTTCAGCAACTCCTCCATCACCACAGCAATGCCCTGATACCCAAGAAGTCTACAGATGACTTTGAAGTGAGGGGGACCAACAAAATTCCTGTAGTTGCTGTAGATGCTGGAATATGCCAAATTCAATGCCTAAAACAAGAGAATAGATATAGTTAATGACAACTTCAGCTGACTGCATCTTCATCATAATCTCATTTAAACAGCATTTTAAAGCATATTCCAAATAAAATAATAAATTTGTATCTCATTCTCTCTCCAGGTAATTAAAATGCAAAGATTCCCTTTTGTAAGGCAGGAACTTCAACCAAAATATTTATATTAGCAAGACAAACCTGACATTTGTAAACACCTTTTTTTTTTTTTATCAGGCATCTTCTATTTACCATTTACAAAGCCATGACCATTTCTTCTTTTGTATTTTTCTATTTACACAGGTAAAAAAGGATGAGTAGTCAATACAGACGTTCCAATCTCTGAATTTAAAGCACAGCTTCTATTCCTGTATCGTCCATTTTATGTACAAAACATCTTGAAAGGAGTTACCAATTTTCAGTTCGTAATGGGTGTTTTAAGTCTCTGACAACTCAACTACAAAAAAACAGCTTTCTGCAGTCACTGCTCTCTGCGACTAATTAATAAGAATCTCTCTTTTTCAAATCTCTTAGCTATACACAAGATCAAAGCAAATCTAAGTCTGGGGTGTTAACTCATGGAAATTATTGCAAAGTTGTATAAATAGGACCATATTTATTTTTGCCATATTAATGACTATTTCTTCAAAGTGAACACAACTGTACAGACTGATGCTGTGTAGAGATTTTAGGAACTCTTTGCTGAAGCCATGGATCAAAGAGAGGTTAGCCAACTTAACATCCTCCATTCCTGTAAGTGGGTTGTTCTCCTAACATCCTGAAATTTAATTTTAAAAGGGAATCTTGTCAACTTCTCTTCCACAAGGTTTTGGTGTGTTTCCTTTTCTGCAGTTTTCATTCCAATACATGCACGAAAGACAGCATACTGTTAGACTTTCAATTCCACACACATCACCTGTAATAAAACATTTTCCTTCACCAGTATCCAGGAAGAACATTGATCTTCCTTCAGTGCAGATCCTGTCCCAATTATCCATACAGCCGCTACTAGTTACTCTAATACACAGCATTGCACAAAGCAGCTACTAGGAATTCAAGTCATGAAACTCTATCCAGCTCTTGGAGGATTTTAGTTACAGAATCACAGAATCACAGAATGTCAGGGATTGGAAGGGACCTCAAAAGATCATCTAGTCCAATCCCCCTGCCAGAGCAGGAACACCTAGATGAGGTTACACAGGAAGGCGTCCAGGCGGGTTTTGAATATCTCCAGAGAAGGAGACTCCACAGCCTGTTCCAGTGTCCTGTTACCCTCACTGAGAAGAAGTTTCTTCTCATATTTAGAGTGGAACCTCCTGTGTTCCAGTTTGTACCCATTACCCCTTGTCTTATCATTGTTTGTCACCGAGAAGAGCCTGGCTCCATCTTCATGACACTCCCCCTTTATATATTTATAAACATTAATGAGGTCTCCCCTCAGTCTCCTCTTCTGCAAGCTAAAGAGACCCAGCTCCCTCAGCCTTTCCTCATAAGGGAGATGCTCCACTCCCTTAATCATCTTTGTAGCCCTACGCTGGACTCTCTCCAGCAGTTCCCTGTCCTTCTTGAACTGAGGGGCCCAGAACTGGACACAATATTCCAGATGAGGTCTCCCCAGGGCAGAGTAGAGGGGCAGGAGAACCTCTCTCGACCTACTAACCACCCCTCTTCTAATACACCCCAGGATGCCATTGGCCTTCTTGGCCACAAGGGCACAGTGCTGGCTCATGGTCATCCTGCTGTCCACCAGGACCCCCATAAAAGAAAAAGGACTTACAAATCATCTTTAAGAGAGGTTGAGATAGAAGATATACATTTTTATTTATGTTGTACATCTCTATATAAACACCAATTTCCAATATGTATCGAACTGTGGTCTTAGAAATGTTGAAATTTGATTCTAGACTGATAGGCAGCAAATGGAAGTCTGGCAACAGGTTAACACTTCTTGGCCAACTTTTGTGCACACCTTAGAATTCACAAACCCTCATGGGTGAAAAATTGTCACACTATGGAAGAAATACACAAAACACAGGCTCAGAAGAGACCATCTAGGTTATAACAAGAGCATGCTAGAGATCCAAAACCAACTTTCTGAATTAGGCAACTCCTGACCTAAGTAAGAAACTTTGCATATGTTATTAAAACATTTACACATAGAAAATTACATAAATTTTATCATGCTTCAACAACCACAGAAAGTTATAACCAGCAATTTATTTCTGCAATGTGAAAATTCAAGCGATTGCCAGTACTGAAATTTACTTAAAGATTTAGTTATATTTCTTACAGGCCTGAACTTCTGTCTCCACCTGTGTGACAGAACTACACAGCAAGACAGCCTCACCTGCAGATGGTGGGGGTTGGGATTGTTTTTTGGCTTTCCTATCTTAAGAGTCCTAGTGAACAAGAAGCTGACCACAAACAAGCAGTATGTCCTTGAGGCAAAGGCAGCCAATAGCCAGCAGAGCTGCATTAGGCAGAGCACTGCCAGCAGGTTGAGAGAGGTGATCCATCCCTTCTACTCAGCATGAGTGACTCTGGAGTACTGGGTCCAGTGGTGGGCTCCCCAGTACAGGAGAGACATGGAGAGATGTATGGGCAAGTCCAGCAGTGGGCCTTGAAGATGATTAAGGGACTGGAGCTTCTTTCCTATGAGGAAAGGCTGAGAGCTGGGACTGTTCAGCTTGGAAAAGAGAAGGCTCACAGCCCACAGAAGGGATCACATCCATGTTCATAAGTAACTGATGGGAAGAGTAAAGATGATGGAGCCAACTCTGCTCGGTGCCCAGTAGCAGGACATGGGGCAATGGACAAACTGGAAGTCCCTTTTTAAACATCAGAAAAAAATTCACTACTGTGAGGGTGATCAAACACAGAGGCTGTGGAGTGTCTGTCACAGGAGATGTTTGAGACCTGACTGGGCACATCTTCAAGAAACCTGCTGCAGGTCACCCTGCTCTGGAGAGTCCCTCAGCCTCAGCTGTTCGTCAGTCCAGGAAGCTCTTCCCCAGGAAGCCTGGGAAAACCATGGGCTTGAGTTGATTTTGTGGAGGAGGGCTGTTTCCAAATACTCATCCATCTTTTCTGTGAATGCAAACTAAAATAGACACTTGGCTAATTTTTAAGACTCCTGATACATGACACTGTACTGCTATTAGATCGGAGCTGGTTAAAAGGCTAAACTACAAACACACCTCACCAAGTGGACAGCCTAAAGCTGCATCCCTCTAGCACAATGTGTGTATTTTCATAGCGCTCTGCATGAAGAAAAGGGGTCTGTGGAATCAACAGGGGAGAGAACTCATAAAATCTTAAGAAAATATGTGTGGGTAAATGTCCTCATACGCTAAGCATTTATACAATTGTCCCTAAAAGGTGAGATTTCATCTTTTGCTTTTGATGTTTCCAATCAGGTAGGTCTTCACAATAAATGTGTCCAAACTATTTGCTTCAGCTAGAGCTCAAGGAGAATTTTACTTCAGCAGGTGAAAGCATTTTACTGCCATGAGGTTAAGGGGAGGGAGCTCCTCTTCACAGAGCAGAAATTTGTCATAGAAAAGCAAGCCCTAAAAACATGATTTCAGCATTTAAAAACTCATCAATACGTACCACTAAGAAGCAAATCAATCTAAAAATACATCTTTAATGTAACCCTCATGGGGAAGTACCTAAAATGGTTCACCTGCAAATGCTGGATTAGCGGAGGTTTATAAACTGTGACAAGGGATTTAGAAAACGCCATCACACGCCACCACCGCGTACCCCCCATGATGCAAAAAAGCATAAAATGCTTAGGGAAGAAGCCACTAACAAAGGGGAGGGTTGGAGGTGGAGAGGGAGGAAAGGAAAGAGGGAGTTCATTATTTTTTAAGCTATGCTTGCTCCCTCCTCTACTTACATTTAAAAAAAAAAGAAAGAGTTGCTAGTTGCTGATGTCATCAAAGTGCTAACATTAATCACTCACAGCATCACCAGTACACGCACAAGAGCATATAACAGGGGTGTGCAGGCAGTACACTGCCCAAGGGGAGGCAAGCAAGAGAGAAGGAGAAAAGACATTATTTTTTCTCCTCTATGTTCTTCGAAAAGCAAAGCAACAGCATCTTTAGACAAGATGTACTTTTGTATGAATTTAAGTGGAAGAGACAAAGAAACCATGCCATCAGCAGCATCGGAGAAAAAAACTGAAAGCACCAAGCAGTGAGAATTCAGTCCAGGGAATCTGAGGGGAAGAAAAAGCAAACTGGCAAGCAGAGATCAGGCAGCAAATAACTCATGTGAAAAGGGATACAGAAAACTTAGCGTTTGTATCATTTTCACAGCAGCATCACCGTATGAAAATCCTGTTCTGAAATTTCCATCAGGAAGTGACGGTAAGTACTGACTTTATAATCCATAAAACATCAAATGGCTCTTCCAAACATTTATGTGTCAGCAATCATGTGTCTTCTAATAACTAATGCTTTCTAACAATAGGAATGTATTATTGTTATTTAATTAAAATCCAAGCATTTTACTTACAAAATGCTGTGAGGATTAAACTATTGTTTCTAGACTGTGTTAGGAAGTGTTTTATAAATTATAATTTTAAGCAGTTGGGATCTACCAGCTAAAGAGAAGACAATTGAGCAAGTAAAAGCTCTAATCTTACTAATGTGCCTGATTTTAATACCTACAGAAGTTGGGTAGATGCCAAAATGTGTCTAATGAGTTCAACTGATAGCAAACTCAGTTCCTTTATATTGTTGCTGTATCAAAAAGGGTGCACTTAGCACACAATTAGAATTGCAGCATCTACCCAGATCAGTCATATCCAAGGTTTTAGATCTTAATGAAAAGAAACATGTATCTTTTTCCTCCCACTTCCCAATAAGTATAATCCAAAAGTACTGAGCAATAATTTTCATACATAAAGAGTCACAGAAGTCTTACTATTAATGTAATTACCAAAATCCCACTAAAATAATATAGATTTTGCCAGCCTCCTATCTGGTATAAAATACAATGAAAGTATTACAGAATAATTTCAGAATATGTTATGAGCTAATCTTACAAGCTTTCTTCATCAGGAGAATTTTCAATAGTCAACTGTTATTTATCCAAGAGACTTAATATTTTAAACCTGATTAAAAAATTTAATTATTTTTTATAATGAAGTCATAAACAATTAAATATAGTGTTACTGTCACAGGCATGTAATTTCATAAAAAAAGAAACTTTCACAGTGGAAAAATACTTTCATGAGTGCCATCAGAAACTAACTATTAAACTAAGAGAATCAGATTAAAACGCTGAGGTAGACTTTTTCAAAAGTTACCCTCACGATAGCAAAAGCAAAAAACCCATGCCAAACAAATTAAAATACTCACTGGCTGCTATTATATATTCTATAATAGATGTGTTTAGAAAGTTTAGAAAGTACAAAATAAATGTTTTCCTTTAACTATTTACAGTGGTAATACAAGCTAAGACTCTCAAAATACTAGCAATTTTTCTAATTTCAATTATATTACGAGGAGGAGTATAAGTTCAGGGCAGACAAGCTATGGAATTACATACAATCTCTTAGAACAGAAGAGAGTATTAGATTTAAAACCCTCAATATTTATCCAAAAGTTATGCTATAGTGAAAGCTGTGTTTGACCAACTAAGCTTAGTTTAAGAAAATTTTCCTAAGAGGCTGACTAACATCAAGACTAAATGTTGCAACCCTGATGCCACCAACGTACACTCGTCACAGCCGCTGCTCTAGCCCTGGCTACAGATGTGCTGCTAACTCACCCCCAGAAAATGGAGAGTATTTGTGAATAAGAAACTAATGAAAAATTATACTGGAAACAAAATAACTTCTGGTGATGTTTCCACATACTGTTTTGCTTTTCAATTGATTGTGACTGGTGAAAATGAAGGCTTTTGGATAGCAGAGGAATTTATCCCTCAACATCCACTTTGACGCCCCTCTCTTGCCACTTAACATAATCTCAAAGCTTGCTTTTGTGAGCAATGAATTTTATGTAAAAACACCAAAATAAGTGAAATAAAATACAAGATACTCAGAGTAAAGGGGAAAACAACTGCTGCATTTCTTTTCCAGTCATCTGGAAAAGAAAACCTGTGACAGGAAGAGGTTCCCTGATTGCGAAATCTGCAAAACACACCATCTCTCATGGAGACAAGATACAACTGATCACCTGCACAGGCAGCAGCTCCGGTTGAATTTCTATAAGCGTGTGTATATCCTTTCATTTGGGAAAGAAATACACAGTTTAAAACACCCCAAAACTTTATGAACTTTTAACTCCCGCTTCTACACAGCGGTACCAAAGATAAGAGCATAGTTTCCTAATAAATTCCTTTGCTAAATTACAGAGCACTACGATTAAGATCCACACGACATCCCCAGTGCTGCAGCTTCTCAGTTACCTCCCTGGGAAACAAACATCTTCCCTTTCCACAGTGAGATCAGCATTGGGAGACAAAAAAATCCCTGAGCAACATCCCAATGGGAATAACCGTCCAAAACATCACTGGAAACACGGCAAGGGTAATTTGGCCAAAAATGGCCAGTTGTGTCGATAGCTTTTACAGCATCATGTACCACCCTAACTGGAACAGCATGCTGTCCACTTACTCAAGAAAGAGCTTTCAGAAGGAAGAGAGGGTGCCCACCAGTCGCTCATCATTTGTTATTGAAAACCTCACTCCGCTAACAACATACATTGTGTGTGTGACCTGCCAGTCTGCAAACCCCTCCAGTGACCAGTGCAGAGTTTTTAACACACTGGAACGAGACCCGGCATCTGCAAGCAACACCAAGAAAGAGCTGGCGCTTGGCATCTGGCTCACCAGCAGCGTCCTGCTCCTCATCATCGCCGCAGTCCTCCTCTACGGCTGCCTGCACCTCCTGTGCCGCAGGAGACGAGAGCGTTTGCAAGGGCAGAATGGGAGCTCCAAACAAGACCACGGGAAGGCGTGGATGGAAAGCATAGCGTATGCCTCAGAGGAGCTTGGCAGGCAGAGCCAACTGATGCAGGACTCTGAGGAAAAGAATACAAGTGGCATCCAGCTGGCTACAATCATAGAGAATCCCTCAGCATGCAAGGAGTCAGTCATGCTGACTTCCAAAAGCCAGGAACAAGTGCCAATGACAGGACAGTGCTCTGCTATAAATTAGAAATCTTTTGTCTGGGAGGAGATTTTTACTACGTATGACGTCCCAACTTCTTCAAACACATTGTGGGCGCTCACAACAGGGAGACTCTGACTGCTCACCACAGAGCTCCCAGCTGTACCTCCAGGGTCATGTTCCTTTCCAACAACCCATAAGCAACCAGAGACAAAGGTTAAGATTCACAAGAAGTGAGCACTTCAGCCATATTCCATTATTCAAAAGTGAAGCATGTAGCAAACAATCGGTTTACATTTTGAGGGGATTTCTTTGGTTGCTTGCTTTGTTTGTCTAAAACAATAAACAACTATAAAAATTCATCAAATGTGACCAATACCCTTTTTTGTTTTTACTAGTATAAATAAAACTGAGTAGAAGTTTTCAGATGGCAACACAGACTGCTACACTGCAGGAAACTGGAATGCACACCTCAAGTGCAGTGGTTTGCCAGTAGGAGTTTTACCCCAACGATCCCAACTGTTTCTCAAAACTGCACACTACAATCTGCAACACACAGGCTACACACTTCGCAGACTGTGGTGCTCTCCAAAGCTCCCATCTGAATAAGGTTATTCTCAGCATGTAAGCTAAACTCACCAGGATTTTAACAGCATCTTTTTGTCTGTCTTTGAAATTTTCCCTTGGTTTAAAACCATGCGAGATAGTGACTCTGTAAGGACACTTATAATGAAACTAAGCAAGCAACCTGGCTCATCCTATTTTTCACTCCTCTACCCACCACAAGAACCTTCTGCTCCATGGGCAAGTGACTCTCCATATAGGAAACAGTTCAGAGAAGCAATTCTTGGCACTTCCTTCTCTCTTCTCCTTTCAGTTTTAGTGACAAAACTCATTCACCAGCTGCAAAGTTCTATCCAACCACACAGTACATTTTGTGTAATGAATCATAGAAAGTTTTAGGCTGGAAGGCACCTCTAGAGGTCATCTGGTCCAACCTCCCTACACAAGCAGGGACATCTCTACCTAGGTCAGGTTGCTCAGAGCCCCATCAAGCCTGACCTTGACCCTGACCCCAGAGATGGGGCCTCCACCACCTCTCTGGGCAGCCCATTCCACTGATCTATCACCCTCGTATTAAAGAACTTTTTTCTAATATCCAGTCTAAATCTATCCTTTCCTAGCTTAAAACCATTACTCCTGGTCCTATTGTTAAAAACCCTTTTGAATAGACCTTCCCCTGCCTTCATGTAGGCCCCCTTCAGGTACTGGAAGGTCACTATAAGGTCCCCCTNAAGGGGCAAAGAAGTAAAAAATTGCCAAAACACATCTTATTTTTGTAACAAGCAAATCTGCTGATCATCTATCTTGAGCTTGATGGCAAAATGCCAAGAAAGGTCCTCTGGACAGGAATCTCCTCACCCTCACAATATGAGAAGTCTTTTCTTGCTTACAGGTATAAGTCACTGTGATTTAAATCTCTTAAGTTTATTTAAGAGTAACGCACGCTCAATAGAGGCGAGTATTACTTTTAGAAAACACTCCAAAAGGCATCTTTATTGTGTTGAGTTAGCAACAGCGTGCTCTCCACCCCCTACATTGCATTTCCTCCAGTTGACACGTTCTTGTCTTGCACATCAGTTTGAAATAAACTGTGAAGATGACAACAGCTTACTGCTGTTTCGAATGAAGATGTTTCATGAAACAGACACTGGAAAACTCTTTGAAGCATGAAGCCAACACTGAGGGTATACTGCCCAAAAGGGGTGGCTGGGTAGTTGGGACAGACAAAAATGATTTAAAATGGTCTTGTAATCTCACTAACAGTAACCTCTCGCTAGGATTTCATCAAAGAGGGAAAAGATTATTTTAATGTTAAAAGGATGGACCCAAGAGTCAAATATTCTCATCTCCGCCAACATGTCAGGCCCTTGAAAACCTCTTCTATATCTCTGTTCCTTTATATGAGTTTTAAGGCAGCTAATACATATATTTACATGCATCTATATACATATATATACCATACTAAGAACAAGGATTTCAGTCTTAAAGTAGTTTTGAGGCAATTCACCTACTGAATTTTGTTGTTTATACACAAATATATATACAAAACCACACGTGTATATATCAGATTGGGAAGGCATGGAGCTACCATGGAAGTGTTCCCAGGAATGGGATTTACCTCATCTAAATATAAAACCATTCTACCCAAGGAGTTTACTGTGCACTACTTACATTAACATATCACAAGCAATGAACCATCTTGCACCCACTGCAAATGAGCAATGCATAAGGAGCATCATCTGAAGCATGACTTTTGAAGATCTCATCATCACACACTCACAGAGCTACATGATCCTTTGTCTCTTACTCAAAAAGTTTTATTACAGATTCATTCAGGTTCATTCTGGCATCTAGTAAGGGGCAAACATTCTAAGTGATTATTAAACTGAGAAGACAATGGAACACTGTTCAAACTGATGTTAATATGTGCACTAGAAGTAGAAAAAAAATCATTATATTCACATAGGAAAGTATTTTCCAAAGGTGTCTTTTTTCACATAAATAATTTAAGTTCATCTGCAAAATGCTGATAACATACAAACACAAAAATCTTTGGAAAATTTTGCATAAAGCCAGAAAGGAAGCTCTTAAATTCTGGTCTACACAACCTCTATAAAACCACATACTTCATCAATGTGCAATGTTAGTTTCAAATCCTTAGAACAGAGTCTTTCTTATATGTACATTATTATTTTATGCATCCCGCCCACATTACCAAATTTCAATCTGCTAGCATTCATTTTGTTAATCCTACACACACTTCAGCTGAGTAAATGGAATTCAATGGCTGTGCTTAATGAGCTTTTAAAATACTCCAGCTCACTTAAAAGGCTGACCAGCTTTTGTGGGTCAGCTCCTTCCCACCTGATGGCTCTGCTCTCACAACAGCCAGAGGTAAGTTGTCATTGTGGTTTTGTGTTTTGCTAATTGGATGAAGATACCGCTTAGAAAACTTTAGATGCAACAGAGAATGCGGACACAACTGACTATGCTAAGCATCAATACACATTAATATAGCATCAATACATATTAATATAGACTAAATGCTTTGATCCATTTAGAAATATCTGAGATTATGTGAACACTTTGAGACCAAAACTAAAGATTTCATTATTCTTAAGCAATCACATTGCTTGTGCAAATCTTCTGCACAGAAAGTGCTTAGCCATTACAGTCCAATACACTCACATATGAGTGTACATATGTGCAAGAGTCCACAGACCTCTTGTCCTGACCTAAATAAACAACATGGATTGCTAAAAAAAACTCAGAATCCCCCCCAAAATGACAAAAAAATGCAAACCAACCAACAACAAAGTCTAACAAGGCAAATTAAAAGTCATATTCTTTGGCTATGTGATCAATACGAAGTGCTCGTCTGAATACCTCGGGTAGTTCAAGAAATCAAAAAATAAAAAATACATAGCTACTCCATACCCCACTATTACTCAGTCAGGAGGCAATTCAACAATATAGCCATTAAAAGACCCAAACAAGGATGTGCTCTGTGACAAGCCTGGCTATATAATATACAAAATAATATCATGCAATTATATCACACGCTAGGATGTGTAACCTCTATCATGTAAGAATTACTGTTACTTGTTCTATATAGTAGAAATGTCCCTCTAAAATTCCATTCAGATATCCTTGATTCCAGGATACTTTAGATTCAAGAATAAAAATATACTCTTGTAAAAATTGGAAATTACAGAGTCAGGAATATTTGCTAATATATGCATATCTATTTATGAAACTTGCTCCAGAAATGCATCTAAAAACCCTCTAGATTGCCCCTGCTCATATATAAAAATAATCAGATTTCTGAAAATTTATAGCTCTCAAAAATTACTAAACTCATTTTAATAATGTAACCTGACTGATAAAAAAAAAAGGTTCCCTAGTTAATCCTCTGTCACTCACCCCACTGTATTATCACTTAGATAAATTAAGTTAGCAATCTCTGCTAAATTCAGTGGGGTTTTTTGCTCTTTACACAGCATCTGGTGAATTCCTAAAATAGTAAGGAACACAATAACTCTAATGTAAGAAAATCCTGCTTTCCTATAATTTACTGTTCCCTGTTGTGGAACAATTAGATAAAACACTATTCACAGCACCAGATAATCAGCTGTTACATTCCATATTAAAGATGTGAATCCTTTTCCACAACCTTTTGCATTTTAAAAGCATGAAAGTTGTACAAAAAAAAAATAAATTGCAACATCTGAACTATCTCTTCAGCTCTCAAGAACTAGCTTGCTGGGCAAATCACAGAGATTGCACCATACAAGAAGAATATGATGCGCAGAAAATAATAGTAAGACAAGGAATAATTATGCTCATATTTAAGTAGAAGCTAGATAATGAAAGTAGCTAGATGTGAAAATGACACACTGCACTTGTATAAATTATAAGGATAATTGAGCATATAATTGTAAAATTGGTTTGGTTTTTTTGGTCAATGATCCTTTAATTTTATCCTTATACTTTTATATGATCTTCCTGTTCAAGAAAACAATGCAAAATTGAATGACATCTTCTCAAACGACTTGCTGAAGATACCACTGCTGGTTTTTACAGCTGTTGAAAGTAGATTGCTATTTCTGACTGGATATTAAAAATGCATACACGTTAATGTGCTATGCCTTTAATTGTCGTTAAGACTTGGATAATCATTCTGAAGGGTAAGAAAATAAATCTGGAGTGATGAGGGATAATAAATCTGTTCCTCCAATGTACAATACTGCACACATGAGCATAGCATTGGCCCTCTAAATAATAACTTTCTTGCTTGAGTAGCTCCGTGAAAGCTCACAACTACTTTCTCATTCCAGGTACTCTCTGAACTTGTCAGCTATATAAGCTCCTTTCCAAATTCAGTATTGAGCATTACTTAAGGCACAGAGTACACTACTGCATATCATGTACACTTCTACTGAAAACTTGTATAAACCTTCTAGGGACTCCTGATCTGCGAAGCAAGAAAGATGATGCTAATACAGGAGATGAGAAGGCCAAGTTCATCACAATGATTTTGAGCTCCTTGCATTGAAGATGCCAAAGAAATGCTTTTTTTTTTTTTTAAATAATTTAAGCAATTTAGTATCTGATAGTTTAAGATGGTTAGAATCTATATTCCTTTTAAGTCAGACAACATCTGAGGCAGTTTTTCCTAGCTGTTCCCTTTTCTCCTGCCATCACAGTCTTCATTGCTGTAACAAGGGAGCAGCTGCACCCAAGATGGGCTCTTGTTCTCACTTCACCAGATGACTAATTAATCTTTTGAGTCTGCTCTGCCACTATAAGCAACTGTGCAATGCAAGGTGGTTGAGAAAAAGACTCATTTTTAGCTATGTCAGATAAGACTAACCATCAGACTAATCACTTGCGCTTTGGCTGAAACATATGGTGAGCTTCGCAGCAAGGTCTGGAAAAAAGCGCATATCTTGAATTTAAAATGCTCACAAAATGTAATCAAGTCCATTTTTAATAACTTTCATATTCCATGGTTTCTATAATTTAAAAAAGATACCTTTACACATTAGCTAACCATAAATATAAAGGGAATTAAATCCAACCTTTGATCCATAGAGATACTGTGGCTGTGCATTAGGCTGCTTATCTCTCTGAAACTCCTGAGAAAATGGGAGCACGGTCCGAACAAATCTATAAAAATGAAATAAAGAATTCATTAATTAGACTTAGATTAGTAGGTGTGGCCTAATGCACCTTTCCCTATATAATACTGCTTTCATCTACATAGAAAAAAAAAATCTAAGCCAGATAGGTACCTTTCAGCCCAAGATGAAACTGGGGAAGCACGCAGCCTGCATTGCCCAAAAGCCTGGACACAAATCATAATGCAATTCTCCACCACCTACTGAGACTCTGTCATTCTGGTGGTGTTCAGGGTCTCAAAATATTTCTCACCTCTACTCTAGCCCAGCCCAGTGAAAAGAGAACTAACAAAGTAGCCATAGTCTCTCAGAGAGAGTAAAGAAGTTCCTGTGCTTCCAGAATTAAGTCCTTGAGGATGAATTACACCTTCAAAGAAGAACATGACATTTCTGTTTAATGTTTCAGAGCTTCCTCTCTCCCAACAAACTCATAGAAGGAGAAATACTTAAGGCTAACACCTTTTAAAAAAAAGTCAGCAAGAAGGATATAATCCTTGTAGCAAAAATAATGTTTCAGAAGTTTTATGAAACTTTAGTGTAAGCTTGTACCATACAAGCAACATTTAGCTTTACCTTTGTATATTGTTAAGTGGATGGCAAGAGAACTACAAAGATATGGAGTACTGCAAAAGACAGGACCAAAGAGCCCCCTCCAAACTGAGGGCTCCAGAGCCTGAGGAGCCCTGCTTGGGCAGAACTTTGCAGGCACAAGTCCTCTTGTGAGAAGCACAGACCTACTCCCCTGATCCTAGAATGGTAGGGGTCGGCTGATGACGTCTGTTAAACTGTGTAACGCACATTTTGCAGCACTACATTTTCAGTATGGAGAGAAGTTAACCAACATCTACTACAATTCTGATTCTGCTTAACTTTACTTAGCAAAAATTATTGGTGGGTGTGTTTACAGGTTGGATGATTACTTTATTTTGTAACTTGATAAAAAAGGATTTCTCAGTAAATGGTGCAAAGCTATATACAGACAGAGGAAGAGAAAAACAGCTATTTGAGAAGTGTACATCAAATGTTTGTATCAGATCAGGCTGTTCTGAGTGGTAGCTGAGTAAAATAAATGCATCTAGGAGAAGGATCCAGGAAAGGAAAATTGCAGTACATTATAATATCATAAGATGCAATTATATCTTGATCTGTGTTTGTTTAAAATATGTTTCATTTAATCAGTACACAAAACAAATGATTCATGAGCATTTTTTCCTAGAAAAAACATAGAAATTCTATTCTTAATACATCGATTTTCTAGCTGAAAATAAAACCAGCCACAGCAATAAAAAATTGTTTCATCTGAAAATGTATAAATTGCACCATGATGCTTACAATTATTTTCACTGTGGTTTATTTCTGAGTATTTTATTTTCTGAGTAATTCCACTGTGTTTTATTTCTGGGTAATCTGAATCATTCTTACGAGAATCTATAATTTCAGGACAATGTTTTCTGTATTTTTTTAACCTGCTCAGAAATTGGTGTACCCACAGTTCCAATTGCTTGTTCATATGTATTTTAGCCCTGGTGTTCCAAAAGTACTTGTACTTGCTGAAGTCTAGAAAGTGCTTGCCTTTAGAGCTTTCTAGGAAAAAAAGATCATTTATGTGCATTAGTTTTGATACTATATCTATGTAATTTAAATCTTTACATTTACTTTTCCCCGGTTTACAAGCTTCCCCTCTTTTCTCTCACTTCCATAGCAACTGAAAACTTCCTCTTGAGATTACTTGAATCTGTTCTCTGCACAGATACCTCATTAATGAGTTTACCAGAGATGTTGTAAACATTTGATGGAATTCAAAGTAATCTGCAACATATAACAGCCCCAGAGATTACTCTATTCTCCCTTCCTTCTCTCCAAATCCTACTCCTTTTTAAACTGACATCAATTTTCAAGCCCTAAGAAAATCTCTAAATGAAAGAAATTGAAAGAGATATATGTCATTTGAAATAAGACCAAGTTTCACTGTGGGCAAGAGCTGATCTGTTACCATTAAATTAAAGCCCTCACAATGAAAAGAGTGTTTCAGAACATAAATATGGGTGCATCCCATGACTTTGGAAGCTGTAACTATAATTCTTAGTCTTTTCAAGAAGGTATTACAAATATAGCTGACTTACAATGTCATTTATGTCTGAAAGTAAACCAGACTGTATTTGGATTGAGAAGAAATCACAGCCTCAGAAATTAAATACTGGAGAAATACTTCTGAGACACAGTCCCTAAATTTCACGAGCTCTGTACAAGCGCAGGTAACTCCTGTGAGTTCCTCAGTGCTCCTCTACATTCTTGAGGCTTTCTACATCTCTAATGTTTTAGTGTAGTAGCAAACTAGTCTTCAAGTTTTCTTAAAGATTTTAAGCAAGTACTGATTTTATACTTTCTTGGGTGAAAGATGCCAAGAGGGGAAGAAAGAGGTTAAGAAAAGGAAGTAGGAGCAAGAGATACAGTCACTTGTTATTTTACGGAGGGGCTACGGCTAAGACTGAGGATAGAACAGGCTAAAGAGTGCATCATTCTAGGAGGTATGTCATTAATCCCAAAATATCATTCAGATTAACATTAGAGATTTATCCACTCAACACTAAGGGCTACATAGAAACCTTTACAGATCAGTATCACCTGCTATGCTTCAAACTTTTTCAATATGTGTATATGTGCTTTCTTTTTGACATCCTGCTGGTTGACTTCCTCCTGCTCCTCCTCCAAGAAACAGAAACATCTCTTTGAGGGACTGAAGCTTGTTGAATATCAATGCTAAAGCTAGGCAAATTTTTACTTTCCCTTGGATACTGCTCGTTGCACATTTTGGCACACTCCAAGATAATCAGTTCCTTTTATTTTTAAT
>VYZX01027227.1:23224-34606 GCA_013401335.1 Brachypteracias leptosomus
TCAGTGTTGATGATCTCACGGCAATTTATCCATTTTAATCAACTCAGGTTGTAAGCAGTCAAAGCAGATTAAACAGGATGAAAAGCCTGCTGGCTTACCAAAGCTTTGCAACAGTGATTGCTAAAGGACAACAAGAGCTCCAAAGTATTTGGGGGATCAAACCATTTTAAATCTGCATTTCTGTGATACCTACCAGGAAAGAATTCATAGTGAGCACTTTACAACATAACTTAAATGATTCTAATTACCATGATTATGTAAGAAAATAAGGAAAAATCTGAAAGAGCCCACTTTGGCCAATGAGCCTGCTGCCTTGCTACTGCAGGCACTAGATCAATCTCATTCATAAACTTCTTGAGCTTCATCTCAGAAGTAATAAGATACCACAATCCTCCCTCTCTGCTCATACAGAAAGCACCACTCTGCATCTCCCTGCCTAACTGGTATAAATGCTTTTAACTTCTAGTCTTTTCAACTTCGTTTGCTCTGTCTGTTAAGGGTAGCCCTACACCTCCTCTCACCAAATGCTAGATCTAACTCACTCTTCTTGAACACAAATATCAAGATAGAGAGAATAGGAGGCTACAAGCTGAAGTGTGAGGAAAAAGCAGACAAAACAGAGCATGAAAGAGTAAGAGATATCCACCACTCCATTGCTATCACCTTTCCTTTTGTCAGAAAGGCTTTGGTTGGTTGGTTAGGGGTTTTTTATGTTATTTTTTTTTCACATAGTTGAATAGAGTCACCCCTACTTTGCATAAGCCTATATCCATGCACCATTTGGCTCTTTGCAGCAGAATTCTTTTCAGGTTTGCTCCAGTAGTGTCTGAAAGGGATGAAAATTCTTCTGAACAGTGACCCTCAGAGTATATGCAAGACAAGAAGACACAGATGTTCTCTTGTGAAAACTAGCCTCAAAAGCAGCTCGCAAAAGGAAGGGGAAGAGGCAGGCAGGAAGACTGAAAAATAAAAAGCTGGTCTTTTTGTTCATTCTGTCACAAATCTGTATCTTCAGAAGAAACATGTCATACTGCATTTGAAGGAGTGTTATACACCTGAATTTTTAGCAGAGAATACAGATATGGATAATGTGTGGAGAGGAGATGGACCTACAAGTCTGACTATTGTCTCCAGAAGCTTGTATCATTTGTGTCAAGAAAGCACAGAAAATCATCAATTCAAATAAATGCCTAGGCTATCTCACACTTGTTCCTCTGTTAGCTCTCTGCACGAAACAAGCTGTCAAGGCAGAAAACACTACAGATAGAGGAAAAAGAACAAAGAACAAAAATCTGGAAGTTGTCCTCGTGTCATTTGAATCTTCTGGACAGCCCTAGTCCTCCTAAATCCACAAAAAAACAGAAGAATGAAAAAAGTACAGGTGCAGGCATAAGCATGACAAAGATTCCCAGGGTGGAAAGACCTTTGGCTTGGAAAAACATGCAACTGAGAGCCAACATGAGAGAGGGCTCCTGAAGAAAGTCCCAAGCAGCACAGAAAAGACAGGTGGGAAACGGGTGTTCACAGTCACTTTCAGTACAAGAACTAGTAGGCAACAGCTTGAGAGCAAATTAAGAGAGATACTTTTTAACGCGGGACAGAGCTTCACTGCAGCCCTCGCTCTACAGCACATTTTTGAATGCCAAAACATCAGATAGCTTTAAAAAGGACTAGACAAAACAATGGGGAAAAAAAAATATACCTGTAAGGGGCCAGAAATGCACTAACATCCCATCATTTTTGTTTTGGAGAAACATCTGATCACTGCTAGATACGCTTCTGCCATTATCCAAAAGTCTGGTCTCTTTCTTCCATGACTGACAACAGGTAGATTAAAAACACTTTCAGATTTCACAGCTAATGCCCATCCACAGAGGTCCCCTTGCTCATCTCCCCATTTCTTCTCCACAAACTGTTGTGCCTGAGCCTGGAAACAGCTGTGCAGCTGGCCAGTATTAATAAGACTAAATTTCAGAAAATTGTCAACTGCAATTATTAAATTGCTATGTCTTTGAAATAGCAGCCTCACTGTTTAATCTCAATACATTAACAGATATAAAAAAATTCCTAAGTCCCAAATAATTAAATGTAATGTGTTTCAATACTTTGCATAAATAGCCTTAGCCTTTGAACCAAGCCTGCAGGGTTTCTAAACACTTGAACTCTTTTACAGATGTTTGAAATCATCGCACTCAAGCATTCTTGAGAACTTCAAAAGGTACTGGACACAAGTCAAACTGACCTAAAGACTAAAAGAAGGACCCTTACTTCTAGGCTGTGGTCAAATTAATAAAAGGCAAGCCACAGGTATTGGACATTTCCTGGGAGCTCTACCTCCAGTCCCTCATCATCAAGTAACTCCTCTGTTTTTTCATCATGTTTCTCTCTTTTTCTTCCAGCCTTTCATTGTGACTTTTCTTCCCTTGTAGCTTTCATGAAAGACATTACCTATCAAGAATTAAACTAGCAGCTCTCACAGAGCACCTCACTGTGTACTCACGTATTTGCACACAATAACCTCTACAGCTGAATGCAGAGAGAGCTCATCAGCTCAAAGTCCATGCTTAAGAGCAAGGCAGCAATAGACATAACGAATGTGCTTAAGAGTTATAAAAGGTCTGGAAATTCCGTTCCCTCTCCCAGCAAACATATCAACGGGCACTGTATAGCACATTCAATACACATTAATTCTCTCCTAACTCCTGTTTTTGACTGAAACCAAAGCAATTTCACCATGAAGTTGGACACACGGTACACACACTGCAAAAGATGTGGCTTCCTTTATCATATCTAATTACCCAACAAACTTGAGGATCAGCCTAACTTGATTAGTGCATAGTTTGTAAACAGACAAGCAACAGTCCTACAGGATCCTGCTAGTGTCCTTTGGCATTCCACACCTGCTTCCCAAGCACTGCGGTCTGCAGTAGGGCAGCCCTTCTAACAAGGATGAACATAGACTGAATTGTTATAGGAGCTACTGAATGTCTTTCATTAGAGTTGACAGGTTAAGGATCAGCATTTCATCAAGATTTTCTTCTAATAATATGCTTATATGATTCTTAATACATCGCACTGAATATTCCAATATTGATCTCCCAATACATCAACTGCACAGTAGCTTCCTCAGAAATACATTCAACTCTCCTGTGCAAAGAGATTCACATAGCAGAAGTTTCTTGGCTAAAACTTAACCACAAAACACACTCCTCTTTTTTCAGTCAAAATCTTGGATCTAAAATGCAATAAAACCATCACAAAACATGTCAGAGAGGGAAAGCTCTCCAAGGAGACAGTGAAAGATGAGAACAAGCTTTCTCCTTTTCCTACAGCTCAATATTCAGTATCGCTTTACTGTCACTTCACAGTGCTTTAACCAAAACCTGAGTAAAAGCTAAAAGCAACATAAATCCTAAAAACAGCACACAAGCAGAAAGCCCTGAAATGCAAAGTTTCAAGCACTGCACTTTCCTCTCATTCAAACTTTAGATCCTTTCTCTTTTTATTTCCATTACTCACTCTCCTTAAAGGCTGCAACTGTAGTTGCAGTGAACACTGAATTCTTCCCTTTTACAGCTAAATATCCTCTTCTTCACATTAGCGCAGAATCAGGAATCTAATTTTATTCCCATCATCTCACAGCTGAGGATTCTGTTTAGCACAATATCTTCCTGACACGCAATTTGAGGTAATTTTGGACACGCTTTATTTTTCAGCATATCACAACTAAGTCATTAAAACATTAGACTTTGGACGCTGTGGTTACATTTGACTTCTATTGTGGACAAATAACAGGCTTTCATACACTTGACAGTACTTTGTAAAATGACTCATACTGCTTCATTTCAAGTAAAGCATTAGAAGTGGAAAACACACTAAATGAATGGAGATGGACCTGTCAGCATTTGCCAGGAAAGAAGTTGCAGGAGGGTGGTAGAAGAACTGCTGCAAACGAAAGGCAGCCATGCTAACCTGTTAGTGGATCCATTGTAGCAGTAGTTTGGAAGGAAATCATAATTGAGTTCCCAAAAGACATGAAGAGTGATTCTTCCATAAGGGGCTGACACATTGTGATTGGCTTCTCTGAACATGGCATCAAAGCTGTCCAAGGTCATGTATCTACTCAGAAGCTTGTGAGTCCTTTTGTTTATCTCTATCAAGCCATCCAGCTCCTACAAAAAACAAGAAGAAAGAAAGTGAGCAGTGCATTTAATAAAGTGGAAACTCAACAAAGTACATAAATAACTTTGACTGAAGAGAAGATTAGAAAGAAGTCAAAATTAACAAGTGACTCTCCCCCAGTCTCTTACTTAATGATAAGAGCTGGAAAGAATCAGCACTCCTGGGATTGTTACGTAACTATCTCCCACCAAAGCCCTCTGAGACCTTAAGGACAGTCATGAAAATCAGTCCATACTGCAGATGGGTCTCAAACACAGCTCTTCCACTGAGCAAAAGTTAAAACTCTAACTTTTACATGGGGTCAGACACAGGCCAAGAAGCACCTTCTGCATTTCCTACTTTACAAGCTATCACTAAGTAATTTCTGCTCAGTAGATCTACTGGTGAACTAACTTTTGTAGTAGTACTGGTAGGGATAACATCACATTTACCTTAAATCCTTCTCATGGTTTACTCAAGTGTAGAATATACTAAGATGCAATGAAAGACCAGACCGGACATTTACAAATGTTGTGAAGGCATCCACAAAATCACTAGCTGCAGATTACACAACTATATAAGAGCATTGCCTTTCATAATGTTTCTCCTCTTGACAAGTATGGTTTCTGGCACTTTCTTTAAATTAAAACTAAAATATATCTATCTCTGACATCAGACACTGAAAACACCAAATACAAAGAACACAATCTCTCACTCCAAAAAACCCTAAGCATTGATTGTAGAGATTGTTGCACAAGGACCTGGTGAAAAAATGTCCAGTGGCTTCATTTACCTGTGAATCAAACTACTGGTCATCTTCCCATACAGTGCTTTAAGACATAACCGCTTCATATTTCGAAGGATTTTTAAACTTGTGAGTAACATTTGCTTTAGGAAAATAGAAAAAGACCCACTATGATTGCTATTACAATACTGAGTTCAACCTGAGGGGGAAAAAAATAGCTCAGTCTTTTAACAACTTTCATTTAATTTATTTAGCTTGAAAACCAGCAGAAATTACTGATTAGTTAAGCTATTAGTATCAGTTTCTCCCTGAGGAAATCAAGCTGTTTTCAGCAGAAATTATTTCATATAAAGCAGAAAAAAAGGAGGGGGTGAGGGGAAAAGAAACATGGTAGAGGGACAACACCTTAGCCCTGTGTGGGGTAATTACTGAAAATTGAAAACACTGGACATTGTTCGCACATTAAGGACAATCATAACATCCAATGTGGTGTACAGCTGGCATGCAAGGAATCCCTTCTGCACTGGTCCCCTAAGCAACACGATCTGCAGCCTTGGNCCTGCCAAATTAATTTACAGCTTACTTAACGCAACACCCTGCCACTTTCTAACTCACGAAAAAGTGAAAACCTGTGACCCAGGAAATATGTCATCAATGGTTTCTGCTCATCTAGCCTCTAAAAAAAAAAACCCTGCACATACTAAAGAAAAACTGCATTTCAGTAATTCAAAGGGTTTAAAAGCAAGTGCTGAAAAGTCAAGAGGCTCTATGACCTCAGTATTTTATTTATCTTCAGTAAAGAATGAAATTAAATCAAGCTAGTTAACTGCATGACAGTATCTCATGGGTAAAAAACTTACTACGGAAAGACCAATGGTAAACTTTCTTGCATAACTTTTAATTTATTTTTCATTCTAGCAATACTAAATGTGTCTGATTTTTTTCTTGTTGACGGCATATTTACTTGTCAAATTCATGCAGTCTGGAAATAAAATTCAATTTTAGCATTTTAATCAGGAAACTAACTCAAAAAGACACCTCAATATTGCACAGATGCTCTTCTTCCACAGGCACAAGTCATGTCTTGTTCCTCCACAAAAAAATTATTTTTTGTCATGCTACAAAACCAAGCTGCCTGGGTAAACAAACTCATTTTGATTCTACTAGGCACAAGGCTCTTTTGTTTTGGTCTGCAGTTTACCTATAAGCACAGATAGAAAAAAATAATCATAGCACATCAGAATTAATGAAGTCCACAGTATACTACAATGGCAACTGAAGATTTGCCAGTATTATTTATGACTAGAATACCTTTTGCAAAACTAAGATGCTTCTCTGGTAAGAGGTTTTGTCAATCTAGACTTAGTAAACCAGACAAACTTCAACCATAGCATTGTATGATTTCATACTTACAGGAAAAGGAAAGGAAAACATCAGAGGGAAAAGTTTTGTTATTTTTCTAATAAGACTGCCTAAATTATTTCCCATTTTTACCTATGTTGGGATTTAAGCCCAGCCAGCAATTAATTTTCCCTGTTAGTCATTCAGCCTCTTCTCCTTTCAGGAGCAACTGTACAACTATTTGCTGAGGGAATAAAGGACTTCCAGCAAAGCTGGATAAAAGTTTTTTGCTTCTGACATTAAAAAAGAAATACAGATTTATAATGGGGAAGGAAAAAGAAAAAAGCTAGATGTCTATTATTCTCAATGCAAATAAAAGAAATACAAATTAATTTAATTTAAAAGAAAACAGACCCCAACTGCAGTGGTAATGCCCTGGTAAAACTGCAACGCAACACTCACCACAATGGAAGTCAAATCCTCACTTTCAAATCGACCAATTGCCAGTTCCATTGACCTGTACATGGCTGCTGAAATCCGCTGAGTGATCAGTCGGTTCAGGTCTATCGACCTACCAAGGAGCTAAAGAAAAAAAATGCTAAGAAATTTTGAACTGAAACTCAAATTATGAGATGAGCTATGCAAGGACTACGAGACTCCACAGACTCAGAGACTCTCACATGGTGAACTTGCATTCCAAACACACAGAAACAAAGCAGATGGACAAAATGTAAAAATCCGTGAACAAATGAGGTACTACAATTTACATCCTGATTCTCGCAAAAAGAAGTAAAATCACATGTTGCATTTACATCTAAGTATTTATATCAGCAATTTATGCTTTCATGACATTGTGCCAACAACATATTGAAAACTGGTGAAAGACATTACTAGGCAGACAACACTACCACATGTGACATTCCTATCTGGCTTGTGTTTGCTTAACTGCCACAGACATTTGCATTAAAATGGGATCTTTTAGGGTTTTTTTCTTAATTTACTCCTTCATGTGACAAAAAAAAAGCTGATCTCAAATGTCAGTTATGATGACAGAACATAAAGCACAGAAAGAGTTTTATATACCTAAATTAATCAACATCACTGGAAAATTGCCAAGCAGCTCAGAAACGACAGAGTATGAGTTAACTCACTTGGACATGTCTCTGTTTCAGCAGTGTCTCGTAGCGGTTGGACTGCAGCAACTGAATGGTTGCTCCCTGATTCTTGCACTCTGAACGTAATCGTTTATCCAGAAGCAGGCTGTCAAGAAAGGAAGAAAATATCTGAAGTATATCGGACAGCAAAACAGAGCAGAAATGCATGAATAAAAAGTTCTCACTACTGGAACTACCTGCCAGCCATTGCCTTGTAGTATGCAAATATTTGGTCTGCCAGCTTGTAGACAAATTGGTCAAAACACAGGTTTACCTTGGGGGGAAAAAAAATTGTGTGTTTAGAGATACTTAAAAGACAGCAGCTTATCCAAGACTCAGACATCGTTAAGAAAGTTAATGCATTCAAATTTTCCAGTACAAGAGAAGATGACATTTAGTTTTCAGCATTAATGTGAGGAATCTTGTAAAGGTCTACAGGCTTTCTCACAACATATCACCCAACCAGTTACCCATCTTATGGTCTGTCTTCTCTATTTGTTTATTATCTCCAACTGTTCTGCATCTCTTATAAAAGGTCTTGGCCTTTAGCATCATTTTCACATTCAGATATAGACTATTTTTCTCCAGTAGGTAAGTTTACTTTACCTCTGCCTCAATCTCATCATAGAGGAACTGCTTCTTAAATTTAGTAAGTGCATAATGAGCGCTGTCATTATAAAGGTCCAAAGAATACAGAACATACCTGAATGAAAAAGAACAACAAAAGTTACATGTCTATAGAAATCAGGATTCTTCAAGATGCTGCCAGTCACTATTGTAACCTACATGTGGTTCATGCAAACAGGATCCTTTTTTTTTTTTAGTTCATAGTATCACAATTTCTCCTCTAAGAAAGTCTTGTCAATTCAAGAAATTTTATAGATAAGTTTGCAGTCTGAAACTTATTTTGTGGATGTAGCTTTCCATCAAAATGGAACTATGCTTTTATCACCATGCATTATATTTGTCATCTTTGAGGAGTAAGGAGAACTCAAGGAACAACATATTTGGCTGGTGCAATCATACTTATACAAGAGGATTTATATTTTAATTATTCACTTCAAAAAGAAAACTTTGAGAAAATGGAAACTGGCACATGTAAGAGGAAAATTTTATAAAGGTTTAGAATACCTTCTCAGTGACTGCTTGTATAAAACAATTAAAGCAGTAACATTATAATAAAGAATGGCATTCATTAAGAATAATCATTCAGTGGAAGAGCACAACTAGGTCTTACTCCATCATTGATGCCTCTTTGGTCTCCAAAATATGGTCCGTCAGAATCCAAGGCATGGACATTTCAATAGGAAACTGGATTCTTCTGCCCATGGTCAGCTCTAAGAAGAATTCCCTGAACCACAGCTGGGACAGATCACAGCATTGCTGCAGGGTTTCTTCGGAATAAATAAGGGAGAATTACACTTCTTACAGAAATACCTCAGGAACAATACAACTGTGACTCTGATGATGCAATGTGAAACAAAAAAGCACACGTGAGTCACTAGAGCTATACATAGGCAGTAGATGTAAACCAAATTCAAAATGTAAAGCCCATGACTTTTTCAAGAGTTTTGAATTCTGTGTTGGCCCCCAAAATGGTGCCTTATTACAGAAAAAAAGCATGGAAGCAAACGAGACTACCAGTTAAACAGAAAGCTATGTACACCAGTAAAGGGGGATTTCTAGATTAATTTGTCACAGTTGGGGGTTGAGAAAGCCATACACTGAACTTGCTGGGGAAGCAGCAAGTGAAGGAGACAACATTGTACTGGATTCACCAGTAACATCTCTCCCTCTGGAGGACTGAATCACTCCACATGTTTCTCTTGATCAGATGGGCAGGAAATAACAGATACATGAAGGAGTGGTTAAAACAAAAAAGTTTCTGAGGCTGCTGTCAAGGGCAAGGAGGTGTGTTTCCCATCTCTTCAGAAAGCACTTGGCACAAGTCTTCTTTTGCAGAAGGCTTGAGAACCAAAATGGGAATTAACTTTTTACATTAAGATCTTCTGAAGACCTTTTGAAGTGCTGTTCCCCAGTAGCATTATGACTGACATTAACAGGCTCCCGCTTCTCTGAGGGTAAAGGAGTCTGGAAGCAAAACAAAAATGAAAGACAACACAGCATGGTGATGACAAAGACTAGATACATTCAATGTCAGTAGGTGAATTCTTTAGGACAGCATGTTTCCGATTACAATTAACTAAATAGTAAGAGTAGTGAAATGACATCAAATTTACCACACAGAGAATTTGTTTCCCCTGTATTTCAAACAACAACAAAAAAACCCCCAAAATCCCCCCCAAACCCAAAACATAAAAACTACTTCCTTTTTAAAATTTCAGTGTGTATAGGCTTATTTGTCCCTTGTTTATATAAATACGTACATTAAAAAAAAAAATAGAAAAGGGAGGTAACAATATGAAATTTGACACATTGTAAACAAATGTATAACAAGTCAAAATAAAAATCCCACCACATTCACATGTCAGAAAAGGTTTGGACAGACCAAGGCTTTTGATAAATAAACCAAAGGTAAGTTGGCTTAGGCAATCGGAAACATTTTCCAGGTCGTGTTAGAGGTGTTAGGACATGCTAAGCTGGACACTGATCATCTACATATCTTACCACTGAAATTTATCAAATGAGTGTAGAAGAAAGACTCGCGATGGAATTTTTCTATGTCCAATATGGTGGGCCCCTCAAGGCTACTTCTCAAGGTTTTCTTGGAACCACTTTTGTCAGCAATGAGGGACTCTAACATAGTTCTCACCATGTAAAGCTGTATCATTAAAGGAAACAATTGTGGTGGAAAAGGGGGGGAAAAAAGGAAAATACATATGGTACATTAGTTGAGCAACACTGAGAATTACTATCAGTAAGCGACTGCTCCACTTCAAATTGAAAACTGGCACTGTGTGGGTAAAAGCCTTTCAGGCGAGAGGAAGAGATGCAACGCTAGCCTACGCACCAGCACTAATGCCTACCCATGCCAAGGGGACCTCCACTGGCACTTAGCAGCAGACCATTTGCAGTGGAACAGGTCACATCACCACAAAAAGTAAAAGTAATAAGTAATGTCTTACCACCAAAGTTTAAAAGAGGCGGATAGATGTAGGACTGCCTCAGAAACTTGTGTGTCACATGCAATAGCTTTTCCAGTCCCAGAGACTTGAGCTGCTTCAACAGCTCAGCAGAGTTTAAGGACTCTGTCATAGTGCGAATCATGTAGAGCTAAAAACCAACAGACAGGGGCAGGCAGGGGAGAGAGAATCCGTTAATAAAAACACATGGGTAAATAAGGAAGGGGAAACAGAAGCAGAGAAAACGTGTTAGTTTGTTAAAAATGACAAGCAGCACAGTAAGCATGCAGAGGAGGACATACAGTAAGGTTTCCTTGCTCAGAATAATCACTGCAATCCAGTGCTCCCTCAATCGAAGGGAGAATTTCCCATTCATTCAGAGGATACTCAGAAAGCCCTGAGCTTCTCAAATGATTTTGCAAAGATTTCCAAGTATTACCAGTTCATACATAGGCATTTTAGAACTGCATGAGACTGAGAAAAGCCTATCTAAAATTGATATATTTGACCTCCCTTCCTCCCTTCAGCCAAGACAGAGAAGTGTGCCAGCCCAAGAGCAGAAAAAGCAGACAGAACCATGTACGCTAAACAGCCCGTTGCAGCAAAGCCCTTAAACATACGAAGCCCAGCAGAAGCACACTGGTGCTGATATTTAATTTTTTTTTCCCCCCAGAAAATTAGAAATCAAACCTTTTTTTTTTCCTAATTCCCAAAACAGAATATACACTAAACCCATCTTACCACTATTTAAACAACTTTTTATTACCCAAGATTATTATCCATACATGCTCTCTTCCCCACAGGTTTTAGGTATTAAAAGATTGTCTTTACAAACCACAGTTGCCTTCAATTTTTCACCCCAAGTGCTCAGTACCTTATTTTCTCAGATGAGCTATGA
>VYZX01027227.1:36424-75021 GCA_013401335.1 Brachypteracias leptosomus
TGCACTGAGTATAGAAAATGCCTATATAGAATTTTCTCCTTTGTGTAGGACTAATGTTTGGAAAATCTCTGTTAAAAAAAAAAAAAGATTCATCTTACCTCAACCAAAGCAAACTTCTCCTCACTAGTATAATTGTATCTTGTTGCTCTTTCATACTCTTCCGCATTGTCAGGACAATCTTTATTAGAATATTTGTCAGTTGGGTGTACCAGCTTCCATGAATACTGCAGTTTACACAGCAGAATAGGGAAGAAAAAAAGATGGGGTTAAAAAAAAAAAAAAAAAAAGGCCTGAAAAACAAAAAAAAAAGCTGGACACAAAAAAAGGGCTTTNCAAAACATAGCTGGACACAAATAACGTGCTTTAAGATTTACCGCAGTGCTTTCAAAAATACATGGAAAACAGTATTTGGCACTATTTTCCAAAATAAATTCTGAAACTACTATCTAGTGGAATGACAAGCAATTTTCCTAACAAATTTTCTTAAAAGCCAGTGATTCTGTATTAGCTCAAAAAATGCAATTCACACTCAGCAGGTGATGCACTTCAGGGTATTTTTTACTGAGTAAATGCTAGCAGAGGTAAAAGTTTCTTCTCCTCTTTAAGCACAAGAAGCACAGAGACACCTCAGAGCATAAGAAAAAAAAATCCATCACATCCCCACACAAAAAGAGAGGTTTTCAACTTGGCCAAATATTCACATTTAGAATTCAAAAGAGAATTGGAAAACTACATGGTTTGGGGTTTTTTGTTTTTTTTTTAAAAATGTTTTCCAGGCTTAAGAGTGTGGAAATAGCTGTATTATCTGTAGCAGTATCATCTGCACAGCCTGCATTTCTCTTAAATACTGCCTTTTCAGTAAAAAGACAAAGCTGCAAACACAGCTCCTGTGTTTGTTCCTGAGCAGTATCAGGCTGATCTAACATCCATCAGGGTATATCAAGTGAAAAATCCTAATCATATTCAAACACAATTTTCTCACAGTTTGAATTGGGTGAATAGTAAGGTCTGGTCGATACTATCTTTCCATACGTGTTAGATTACAGAGCAATAGAAATTTGCTCACTGTAATGTATTAACATTGGCACTGATCTACCTATGGCAAAGAGCAGCATCACACCCTGCAACTTAAGTGCTACAAAGAAGACACTGGGGAAATTATTAAACAAAGATGACGTATTTGGGGAGCATTAAGTTGACAGGGTTAAGCTGGACATCAAACGTATGCTGCAACTTTTTATCTGAACATGATGCACGTAACAAGGTTCACAGATACTGACTGAATGCAGAAGACAGATAAGTAAGTAGGATACTCCAGAATAAATTCTCATTAGGAGGACAGTGAGGTGAACATGAATTTACATGAGAAGTACTTCAGGGAATCCATACAAATTAGAAAGACAAAGAAAAGAAGTGATAATAGGTAAAAAAATCTGCTGTGGTCCCCAGAGAAAGTTTGTTCTGGAACCAGGAGGATAAAAACAGAGCTAAGAACAAGAGACTTTCTACAGAGATGTAATAAAATAGGAAGATTGTCACTATGAAGAGAAGAGCCTGAATGCAGCAATCTGCAATGACAAAAATGAAGGGAGAAGGTTGCAGAGGCCAGAAATAGATGACAGAAAGCTCTCTTAAGGGGAAGAAAATGAAAATAAGATTTTCACCCTAAAATACCCTGTTGATTTAAACAGGAATAGGATAACACAGGAAAAAGTGTGACTCATTTACTGGCTTTTAGAAGAGGCAGTTAAAAATACAGAAGAGAAAGAAAACTGCGTCTCTAGCTGTGCCCACTGTGACTGCACTGGATGTGCACAGTGCAAATGGCTTGATGCTCCCTCAGACGTCAGAGGAGGAACAAGTCTGGCTTCCCTCATACGTCATCTGTTTCAACCCTTTCTACAGCATGCTTTGGTGTGGGTAAGACAAGCAGCTTTTATCTGAGCGTCTGCAACATAAAAAGGATTCCTGCATCCTCCTCTTCAATTTCTGCCTGATGCAGTTTTTATTGGAAAAAACACAGTCACTTTTCTAACTGGCATCTGATTTTAAAAGCAATTTTAGAATACATAAGAACAACGCTGCAGGTTCTTTATTTTTCCTCCCTCATCTCCTCTCAAATTTTCCTTTCCCCACATTTGTTTTCCTTTTGACTAAAAGCCTGATCTAAAGCCAATGGGAACCCTTTCAACTTTTTTAATGTCTTTGGTTAAGACCATACATGCTCCAGTTTACTAAGTGATGATATATAAACATAGCCAGTTGAAGCTGTTCTATCACCTCCTGTGTGACTGCATGTTGGTATGGATATTACTAACAGAATATAATTTTAAACAATGTTTAGAGGAAAATAATGAAATCTTAATTTACCAAATGTACATATCAAGAGCAATATAAAAACATCTGGTCAAGGCTCACAGGTGATCATCTATCCATTAAATATAACAAGTTGAATGTATTATATGAGATTGTACATGCTACTGGATTTTCAAAGAAGCAATTACTTTGCTCCTAGCTTGTGAGTACTTCATGTGCCTTCCTCTGAGGATGTGGTTTGAAGCAGGAGGAGAAAAAGAGTGAAGGAAGAATGAAGAAGAGAATTAATGGAACAAAACACCACAAATCTTTCATTCTTTTAAAGCAAAGCCTGTCCAATCTCACCAAACTGCATCTTTTTCATCTATTTTTTTACTCCCCAGATAACATACCACTTCCATGACATGTGCACTCCACTGGGAGAGAAGCTGCAGGCCTTGGAGAGAGAGATCAAAGAGCTTCCGATACTCTGCATCTGTTTTTTGAGCTTCCTGTCTACCAGATCCAGTCACCACCTAGAACATTATTAAAAAACAACAAAAAAAACCCAAACCTATGTCAGAACATGCTGTGTCCAGCATCCATAGCCAAATTTCTACATAGATTTCTTTTAAGCATCAAAATAGCATCATGTGCCAACGCCTGCATTAGTATCAGCTTCTTCTTCTGGAGACTTACATAATTTCACAGACTTTGGTCAAGTGATGGTATCCCTGATCACCAAAATACCACTGCAAATGCATTCAAGACACTACTTATACTATATATATATGTTATAGGTTCTATATACATATACATGTGTGTATACATGTGCTTTTTCGCTTTTGGGGGATTTTTTTAAGCTAATCTCTTAATTTGTCATTTCATTTCATCATCTATGAGAGCCCCTTTGGAATAACGCTAGACAGCCTATTCCAGAAAAGACATGCCAAAAGTTCTAGAATATATATCCTAGATAGATATAGATACATATATAAATAGAAGAATACAGCTATTTGTATGATTTATCATTATTATTTTAAATTTAAACAGCATAAATATCATGCAGAGACTGGGTGCTAGCCCTGCAGTCAGCTTTTCTTGATTCAGGTGATTAATCTTGTCATTTACCTAGCCTGAGGTTTACCTACTCATCAGATATTTAATAAAAATTGTTAATCAGTGATGTGAAATTTGCATTAATAACTCTAATCCCACACACCTCACTGTTGCTGTAACGAGCCAGTTCTGATATGAAGCGCATATGGTCTTCTCTGATTTGGATCATCTGCTCACATATATTATATTGGGGACTGCTGCTGGAAGATGTGCATGTCCATCTGTTTCAAAAGACAAAAAAAAAAATTAAATCAGTTTAGGCAATAAACAGTACAACTGATACTGTAAAGAAAGAACCACAATGCAGGGCTTTAAAATAAAAAAAAGTTTTCCTTCTCTTCTGCTTGAGGCCGTTCCTCCCCTTACACCTCTACCTCTGACCCTGCACAATCCATTAGGCATGGATTGCCCTTCTGAGTTCTGACAGCACTTCTTCCAAGTATTAAAAAAAAAAAAATCCTGTATTTTTTAAGGGCCGCTGCTATGAAATACAAACCAGCATCTCTCTTCAGGAGCATACACAGGACTGAAAAGTACTGAAAGGCAGGGTGGAAGTATAGGTATAGGCTGTAAGATACATCTAGCTACCTCCAGATTGTTTTTCATTAATCTTGCTTAACTCTGAAGAGCCTACAGTATGCTTCCAGATATAAAAAAAATAAAGGCATTACTAAATACTACCAATGCATTACCAAGAGGAACACAACAGACATGCTACCAAGACTGTCATGTTAAGTAGCCTCATATTTTTAGTAGCTCAGTAGGCCCACTGCTGTTGATTTTCTCTTAGCAATTACATGCAGGTTATGTGGGTTTTTTTCTGCAGGAATTAAAATGCAAAGCAATACATTCTAAATTCATCTAACTGCATGGAGGGAAGTTCTTGGAGCAGCACAGAAACATCCACTAAAAGCAATAACCATAAACCATGGAACCATTTACATAAAAACTGGCTGCATTGTCCAGCCATATTGCTGTGCTGCACATCTAGCCAAAAAAAAAAAAGAGGGGAGACAAGCTAAGTTGCTGCTCCATATACAATATATACATGCCTATTTACCCATGCACTGCTACTGCTCACCTTGCTTAGTAAAATCCTTCATTTCTTTTAAAGAAAGTTTCATATTTAAAGGAAAAAATAAAAAAGAAATTAGTGTAATATAAAATTAATTTCCTGCAACCCAGCAAGAATGAGCTCAGCAGCATAGAAAGGTCTTTAAACAATCTGTTTCTTTAGTTGTATTTATTATGTGAAGTACATTAATAGTAAAATACCCCGACCAAAAAGTAAGCCAAGAAAAAAATCCTATTAAATTAATTACCACAGACTGATGGGTGGTTATGAAAACACACTCCAAGGGTCTGACTTCTGCCAGCCCAGACAACCCCTCTTTGTTTGTTTCTTCTCCTTACCTGGATTTATTCTCCTCATAATGGGCACTGGTCTTAATGTATCTTGCAAGTTCAATTTGCATGTCACCAAACAGTGGGACAACCTGCAACTGCTGTATACAGGGAATAAATCAGATTAGACAAATTATTAAACAAAAATCTTTGTGAACGGAAATCATTATTTACCCATATGAAAGTCCAAAGTGATCCTTATTCTATTTAATTATATTTAAAATGCAAGGGCAATTGCCTTTAAAATCATGCATTAAGAAACACTTCTCTTAACCAACCTTAAAGAACTTATCTATCTTGGCTAAATTTATCCTTTTCTTTGCATCCAGCTTATAGATGTTACTGACACTTCCATCCATCAGGTACAATCCAAAGCCCATGACCTGAAAAAGAAAAAAAAACAACTAACAAACCTCTCCACAAAAGGACCTCAGGGGTAAAAACCTTCTTCAGTAAGACCATTCTTCACATCATTAAAAGAGTAATACTTTAAAGACACAGTCCTGAAACACCTACCCTCTTTCAAACAGAATATATTTTCAAATACATACATTTCTGTGGTACTTTCCTATTATACGTATATAATGTAGTTTCTACATTAACATTAGCTTGATCAGTTACCCTTAAGAGATGCTACTTGTTTGTATAAATTTTCATCATACAAAAATATTATCTCACTGAAACTAGAGTCTGGCTACTTTTAGACAGGTTTTTTTCACTTTTATTTTATTAAAATTCTGTATGTGCAGACTGATCTAAAACGGAAGTTTAGACCTAACATCTCTGAGCTATTGCTTTTTACGCCTTTCAATGCATCTCTGAATTACATACTCAAAAACTTAGAATCATCAAAAAAATATCTAATTACATTACATTAATTGAATAACTTGGACACAAAGTTATAATTCAGTATTTACAATATCAAGAGCTGAGTATCAGCGACTTAATGTGTTCTAAGCATGCATTTACCAAAAGGCCTAAATGTGAAAGATGTTGCACATCCCTGCAGGGAGAATGCAAATGTTCTAGAGTTCACGTATTGTTTCATAATGCTTCAGTTTGGTCCTAATAAACAGAGCTATTCAGAAGTTAAACACTGAAGGGACTCAAAATACTTGTCATGAGGTAAATTTTCTATTCCTACTCTATATTTTTTTTCCACACTGCAAGACATGCAGCTGATAACATTAACCACACTTCATGTTTCCCATCACCCTCTTATTACATGTGTGTATTCCAGCTAAACTTATCTACTTACTAACCCTAATTTTAAGCTGCTTCTTCCCTGAAAAATTTGACACACCAAAACTACTTTGATACCTCCCACAAGCCTTTTATACAAACTTGCTGTATATCTAAAAAAAAAATGTAGTAGTTTCTTTCTGTTGTTCCTATACTTTTTAGAAACACAATTCCATGGAATTGGTTTCCTAACAAGGCTGCAGTTCAATTGGATCAACTTCAATTTATCAAAAAAAAAAAAATTAGAAACTTTCTCAATAGATTTAGCATGTAATAAAATAAAGTCAATGGAAAGGTGGGGAAAAAAAAAGAGAAAGGAATCATTTGAGTTATTTGATTCCTTAAAAAAAACAAACAAAAGAACCCCAAACCAAAACCAAACATAAAACCCCAAACAAACCAGAATTCAAACATCTGTGTCCTGCCTCAACCTTTTTTTTTAATTGTATAGTAAAAAGAAACCTACTTTCAAAAGCATATGTTTCTCACTGGGCGTTAGATACATTTTGTTTTCATAGTAGTCCACACACAAATTCACAATATCTGCAAGCAGCTCTTCATAGCCAACAATCACCTCCAACTGCTGCTGTAAAGACTGGAGGAAAAAAAAATAGCATCTTAGTCAACTGTTTATACTCACTGGGGATCAGCAGTTACTACCAAACTGGAAGAGTTTTATTTTAAGTGTTTTTTAAGGCATTAGGTACTTTGCACAAAGATAATTAAAGCTTACTTGTGTTATCTTGTTGTGGTTGGCAAGAAACATGGAGAGGTTCTGGGATTCTTGGATGGACTGAGGATCTGCCATTTTCCGCAGGAACTGAGCAGCTCTTTGAAAACAGAAGAAAAAAACAGTATTTCCCTTCAGCAGGATTGCTTGTAAGCAAATCTGTCCCCTCTCAATAGAAACACACTCACCCCCAGATCTGCTGGGGGAACTCCAAGGTGTCAGCAGATCTTTTAAGTGCCAGCACAATGGCACATCATTCACTGCTCATACAGGACTGTCTCAGTGCATCTCCCACCTCCAAACTCCTGCTTCAAGCACAAAGAGAACTTGACAGACACAGTCAGAACTTTTTTGCCACAGCTCTATAAAAGTGAGTTATCCAAACAGGCTATGGACTCAACAAATCTGTATCAAAAGCCTGTTTCATTTTTATGAAAGGGAAGGCTTTTCAGGAAAATAGCTGAAAAGGTGAAATTTCACTATAAGAGAGTTATGGACTTCATTTATCCAAAATGAACTGTTCGCCAATCCCAAATCCCCCACTGCACCCTAGTTAAAAGGCTCAACACAACACAATCCAAAAACCACTGGGTATGTTCCTCAACTGATGAGGGCAGCAATGGCTCTAAAGACTTCAAGCCACACAACAACCCAGGAAAAGTCAGTCTTCCAGAAAGCAGAGTTTGTCCTCCAGAAGAAGGTCTCCAAAGGAAAAAAAAAAGCAAAACAATAAACCGCAAACCACGTAAGTTAGCCAACTTACTTACAAACAATCAACTACCATAGGCAACTACTGGTAGAGGTAGATATTAAATCTTATATAAGTGAAAGAAGCATATAAAAAATTGGCTAGTCAGTGCCTGAATGGTTTTCTTTATGAAAGACCACAGATGCTACAGCTGGCATAAAGACTGTCTTCCCCTGGTGCTCTGACCTCCATGTTCAACAAAAGATACCTAATACCATCTGGCAACTCAAGCACATAACTTGGCCACTGGTATCCCAGCCCTCCTCCCCTCTTTGCAACACCTGTGGTCATGATGACCTTGAACACCAAAGCTGAAATGACTTAAGAGCATGTGTAACAACTCTCAGCTACAAATGTCAAAAGTGAATGCCAAAAATAGGATAGGATAAGAGTGGCACAAGCAACCAGAAAGCCAGTTTTCTCTCAAAGTTAAAAAGAAAAGCTTTCTGAGCAAAGGATATTCATTATGTTTAGCAAACACCAGGACAGAAATATTTGCTATCTTGGCATTAAAAGACAGAAGAACCTTCTGCTGCTGGAAGAACAGCATAAAGAAAATGGATTTGCTCAATTGCCTAACTGCAGTCAATGCATTCCTGGTTTCAGGGTATTCTGTCTGACACGTGAATAGGCTACTTTTAAAGAGAAAGCTGTCAGAAAAAGAGCAGCTGCTGCCATCTCGTGGGAGCCTGCACCCTGACAGCAGAACCCTAGGGCCTGCTGCTCCTTGCCACTTACCGCTTGTAGGCTGAATGGTCGTTCTTCACGCTGCACTTCATATTTTTCAACTCGTCCAATACCGCAAACATGTTGATGAATTTCCCCAGCGTGATCAGATATGCTTCAGACACAAAGTCCTTCCTCCTCTCTGCGTGGCACAAGCGTCTCACCTCCCCACAAAATCGTTCAATTGCATTTCTCTAATGAAGAGAAAAAAAAAAATGAGAAGAAACAGAGTAAGAGCCATGATGTTTCCAGGAAAAAAAAATTTCATCTCGTAACTGGAGCTTGTCCATTGAAAAGCGTTACTGAAGCAGAAAAATGTTTAAAGAATGCAAGGCTATCAAGACATCAGCACAGCCTTCCCAGCTCCACCTCTGTTTACTTCCTTTGTGCTGCAAGTGTCACCACTGATTTTACCACAGAACTTGCCTGGCACAAGATTCTTCTTTCCAGATTAAGGTCGTAGAATTTTAAAATCCCTTTGAAACAAGTGATTTCATCTTCTTTACCAAGAAATATATATGCATTAAGAGGCAGATTATAGGCATATTTTCTTTAAAAAACCCCACAGCACACTGATTAATAGCGGCACATGCCGACTCACAAAATCATCCTGTCACATGCTTATTTGAGGGCTCATTTCCAAGCGCACATCAGGGCCATTAGAGATGGAGATGACAAGTACAAAAAAAGACAGCAACTTTGAATGCAGAAAGGAATCTGTTCTGAGTTTAGAACAAAAGGAGGTTGTTCGTAGTCAGTAAGACCTGCCAGCTGGGGAGGACAACAGGAAATATTACATTTCATTCATTCTCTTCTTCCTGTGTGCTCCAGGGCTCACAGGCTCTCACTGCTCCAGCTCCCTCCATATAATGCCAGGAAACTTCCTCAGCCCATTGAGCTGAGTGGCAAGCTGCCAGCATGGGAGGAGAAAGCAAGACAAGCTCTGCTGTTCTCTAGCGCCCGTGCAGCTTGGGGGGCTGGCGGGTCACAACAACTGGGTCAGCTCCCTTCAATGATGGATTTCCGTAGCAAAGTTGCACCTGCTGCTCTGGTGTCCAAGCTTGTGGATCTCTCGCTCCCCAACGAACAGTTTCTGTGCCGAGATGTTTTTATGTATATGTGTGAAACATACTATATTTTTATTTCCTTTCTTCCTAAAGTGCCAGATCTCTGTTCCTATGTAAAACATAGGGGCCATATGCAATTACCTTTGACTTTATCCTGAAAGTCTTAATGGAGATAGTCTATAGTCTTTTAAGATTGGCATTAGGAATTCTGCCCTTCTGTGAAACAACATGGGGGTTTTTCCCCAAAATATAATGACTAGGTTCAGTATCTCAGTACACAGTATGAAGCATACAAAATAAGAACATAAAAATACAAGCCTGCTGACAAATTTTGTTTCTACTCCTTTTACCTGAAAATACATAAAATTCATCAGTTTTGTGACTTCTGGCTCCAGAACTTCCACAGTTTTCTCATAAATTTCTACTCTGTTAGGCTGCTCGTTGCACTTGACCTGAGGATAATTAAAGAGGTTATTACACTTGGAACTTTCCCTTATAAAGTCTCAGAAACTAAGATCCTGAGAAAACGCATTATAATCCTAAAGAGACAACATAAATTTCTGGGTCTGGTAATTTTATGCTAGTCTTCTAAGCTTAACTGTGTGTAAAAAAAAAAACAAGCTAGCAAACAAACAAAAACAACCCAAACCAAAACCTCCCAACATTTCTATTACCTCCCAGCAAATAATTTAGTTGTCAAACACCTCTGTATGGTTAGGACAATATTCTTTACACATTATGCCACTTGTTCAAAATCACGCACTAAAATGAGGCCAGAACTAGAAACTAAAAGGGATTACCTGACTTCCACTCTAAATATTTAAAACACAGGATAAGCCTTCCTTGCATTTCAGTACAAAAAGAATCACATTACAAACTCCTTATAAAGCTGGCAGGTGTCAACTCATAGTTATAATTTTGCTCAGTTTTTTGACACATCTTAATATTCTTCCTGCCCCACACACGTATAACCACTCACAGACACTTGAGGCTGATTTGTCACCTATCCACCAGGCTTATTTTTGTATACAGATCTGAAAAACAGTATGTAGTTTTGACATTGAGGAAATGACTACCAAGGATGTCTAGAAACTTAAATGTTTAACCTGAATGTTAATTGTTACATGCTATGCTACTTGTTATGTCTGTTCTGAATTTAAGTATTAAGTTGTGGAGTGGGAAGGGTCCATTCTCTTTAATGAAATTTTGACCTCTAACAAATCAGACATTCAAAGGTTTTCCTTCAAGAGCACATTACCTCTACACTACTCTTGAACCAATCAAGAAGACTGACACAAGACCCATGAGGTATTGCTATAGATGCCTTATCAAAGAAAAAAAAAAAAGAGTCCAACTTGGTACTAAAAGACACTATTCTATGGCATGTCCAGCTTAACAATTCAGGAGTCAAAGCAGACTATCTTTCAGAGCTCACTGACAAAGCTCTATCTGTACGGGTCCACATCAAAACAAGACAGAGGTTCACACATTGCAGGGTAGCTTAATTTTCATCCTTTACCTGAGGAATGGCTCTTGAGCAGCTTCTCCACGTGTATAACATGACCGCATATTCCTGACCCTCTTCTAGCATTTCATTCTGTAAGAAAGACACTTAATATAATTAGGTATTGTAATACAAATTGGTTAAATCCACTTGCCTTCTGTCATTCCAAACCTTTGTCCAAACTATTTCTCTTCCCAGAATGTGTATGAACAAACATATATATCATGCAAGCTGAATGATACATCGTACTGTATGTATGTAAAATAATATTACCATAATTCATGGGCTCAGCTGGCATACTATATGTATCAGAGCTGACCAGCTACTGATGTCCAGCTTGACTATAATCAAACAGCTAAAAAAAAATTACATCTAATCTCAGTTATTTTAGCGCCTAATCTAATTTGGAGAGAATTCACACTGACATCTCCATACCAACATATATCTATCAGACCACTAATCAACACTCCAGCAACCATGCTTACCTAACGACAAAAATTATTATCCCCCCCAGATCAGGTTGGATTTTTGTGTTCTTCTTCCCAAAACTAAAGACTGTGAACTATAAATATAAATAAAAATGCTAATCGCTTTTCTTTTTAAACTTGAGCACTGGATGAAAGGATGAAAGAGTCAGCACATGCAGAGAAAAGTCCTTTTTAATATGTCAAAGGAGAGGTCCAACAACATCCAAACAATCAAAACAGATTAAGGAGTTGCCAGATAATTCTGATGTAGATTGGCATAAATTTATGTAATTGTCAATAGTATGCAGTCGGGTGCTTAATTTGCCCACTCCATCATTTGTGAACTGGCCTCTAGAATTACAAGATGTATTATTCCTCATTTTCCAAGAGTGCCATAAAATGACAAGTTCAGTACAGAACAGCATTTGCAGCCTGCAAGTTCTTTTGTATCCCAAAACAGCTACACCATCATCAGAGATGAAGTTACTAGCATGAATTCTTATCTTCTATTGTGGAACTGTTGAAAACCACAGAATACCTTACACAAAAGCATATCAATAAACCACTAACATACACACTCCTCAGTGAGGAAGCCAAAAAAACCCCTTTAATACCACTAAACCGAGAGAGCAGTAGTGGCAACTGGGAGGATGGAAGGTAGTTTTTCGCTTGTCACAGCACCTCGCTGTCAATACAACTAACTCATCTCAGAATACTGGAAAAATACACAGTGAAAGTGGGAAACTTTTGAGCAACACTGGTTGACCAAGAAGAAAGACAATTTTTAAATTATCATGAAGTACACTTGTGAAAAAAGAAAAGCCACACATTTTTTCATCTTATTGCCTCCTGAAGTGTTGTAGGTAACCCAGTTTCTGGTTTTCTGCAACCACAATTCTTACGATGAACTGCAAGAAGACACATTCCTCTCCTTTAATTCCAAGCAATACAAAACTATATGTATCTGAACATCTACTTACCATGCTAGAATGGACTGTAGCTTGCTCAATGTATCTCGCAATTCCAGTGACAAATGCATTTCTGTCTTCAAAATTAGTGTTGAAGTTTGGCTGCAGAGAAAGCAAAATACAGAATTAAATCTTTGGTAGAGAAAAGAATTTTTCTATGTATTGTAAATATAACCACACTTTGGTTTGGGGATTGGTTTTTTGTTTTGTTTTGTTTTTGAAAAGCACTTACTCTTTTTCTTAACAGCAATGAGAAATTGAAAAAGCTTTTTCCTAGAGTGGCAACATACCTGGTAAAGCAGAGATGATGGCGGGGGTTCAATACACGGTTGCTGATCTGGCAATGGTAATTCTTCCAAGAGATCCACATTGGATAGGGCATCCTCCAGTGTTACTTGAGCAGTCATTTTGTACCTGGTAAAAAAAATACATACACACATATAGATATATATACATGTAACTTTTTATGTGTTACTACATACAGAGAAAACAAAGGAGTAATATGAAGAGCAGGGAACTACTTCTGTTGTGGGAAATGTGCAGTTTCCCTTCAACCATAGGGAGGGAAAGAGTCAAACAGATACCTAGTTGCTTTTAGTATACAAGTTTAAAAAATACTTTTAGGACCAGCATCCTCCTCCTTACTTTTTATAAGCTGAGAAATATTTTTCTTCCCCCACCACTGCACACCAGAGATACAACAAAAATAGAGGAAAGGATGACTTCTAATGGTAAGTTTTGGGCCAATGTGTCTTCAAAACCTCATGCACAGGTACTACTACCAGCCCATCTTCAGGAGACCTGGCTGTCAAAAGGTCTCAGCAGTCTCCAGTGTTTCATGACCATGAAGGGGGACATACAGATCTTCTTTGAGCAGTTAGCGACAGAGAGGCCCAAAACCCCTCAGGACCATGGCAATTTCCATACACCTCCAACTGCTGCCACTGCATGGGGTTTTGAACCAAGAACACCAATGAGAGGAAATTCTAGGAAAAAAGTGTGGGTTGGAACAATTCAATCATCCATTTTTGTATCATGATCTACTTATCCTCCTCAGCGGAGTAAAAATTGCTCATTTTTAAGGTAACTTCTCTAATCAAGCTGTCCTCTTTTATTTCGCAAATGCAGGGGGAGAATGAGCAGATCTCCCCCCACAGCTTTCCCGAAAACTCAACATGAGAGAGAGCCAGGGTTGGGTGGTGATCCCATCACTTGCTGTGCTTTTAGCAGCCTGGTAGAAAAACCTCCTCACTATTTCTTACCTAATTATGGTTTCCTGAGGAAAGCCCCACAGAAACAACAGTTTTATCTCCAAGGAAAGGCTCAGATAACAGAAAATAAAACCAAACAACAAAACAACAAAGTAAAACCCAAAGCAAAGGGAAGGAAGCAGCCAGAAGTGATTGCCTATCTATCTTCAGAGACCAACCCTGCATCCCAAGTCATTGCCACAAAGATAACATGCCACGTACAGAGAAAGCTCAACTAGAACCACCACCATCATGTGGTGGTGGGGACATGGGGCCTTTTGCTTCTTGAAACTTCAGCCCAAACCTTCCTTCAAGCCTGAGCATGTGAGGTTTTGTTAAAATAAATAAACAAATACCCACATTGTGCAATTTGCGATCCCTGTCAAAAAACAAGGAAAGACTGGACTGACAAGCATGCTGACCTGCACTGGGATGCTTGCCCAACACCTGCCTACACCCATCTCAAGCTCTGTCACAAGAACCACAGTTATTCCCAAATTAGAGACGGGCAAAAAACACACTGTCTTCCCTTTAATAAATAAACAAATACCAAAAATATTTCACGTTTGGGCAAAAGTCTTGTGAGGAGGTCAGACTCTCAACAGTTTTACCCTAGAGGAAATGGAATCATTGAATCATTAAGGTTAGAAAAGACCTCTAAAGATCATTAAGTCCAACCATCAACCCAACACTACCATGACCACTACACCACATCCTGCAGTGCCACATCTACATGTTTTTTGAATACTTGCAGGGAATGTGACTTCATCGCTTCCCTGGACAGCCTGTTCCAGTGCTTAACCAAGCACTGTTTTTCTTGAAAAAAGAGAAGTTGACAAGAAGTCAGAGCATTTCAAACAAAGAGTAGTTTAATTTTGGGCCTGAGTACCTACAGATCAGGCTTTAGCTAAAAAATAAAACACCACCACACTTGACATAGGTCAGTTTAACTGAGGGGCTTGAAACTTTTCCTCTTCTTAGCCTCTCTATGAAAGCAGAAGCACATGGCTGTGCAGTTGCTCCAGGATGTGCTGGCAGTGGGATCAATGAGCCCATAGTCCTCTCCCCCACTGCATTGCAAATGGCCACAAAGCGCTGGCCCTAAGCAAGCACAACAGGAGCACGCTACAAAAAACTGCTCCACCCACACTCCAAAAACCATAGTGAAAAATGGCTGCCCATTCTACACCAAAAATGTGTCCTTGCAGCCAAGATCAATGGCATTCTGGGGTGCATTAGAAGAGTGTGACCAGCAGGTCAAGGGAGGTTCTCCTCCTCCTCTATTCTGCCCTGGTGAGGCCATAGCTGGAGCACTGTATCCAGTTCTGGGCTCCCCAGTTCAAGAAAGACAGCGAACTACTGCAGAGAGTCCAACAAAGGGCTATGAGGATGATTAAGGGTCCAGAACATGTCTCTTACAAGGAAAGGCTGAGCCCTGAGGCTGTTTACCCTGGAGAAGAAAAAGCTAAGAAGAGATCTGGTCAATGTTTATAAATATCTGAAGGGCAAGTGTCAAGAGGATGGGGCTAGTCTCTTTTCACTGGTGCCCAGTGATAGGACAAGGTGTCATGGGCACAGGAAGTTCCACCTCAACATGAGGAAAAAATCCTTTATTGTGAGGGTGATGGAGCACTAGAACAGGCTGCCCAGAGAGGTTGTGGAGTCTCCGTCTCTGAGACTTTCAAAACCTGCCCAAAAGCATTCCTGTGTAACCTGTCCTAGGTGACCCTGCTTTGGCAAGGGGGTTGGACTAGATGAACTCCAGAAGTCCCTTCCAGTCCCCTACCATTCTGTGACTCTGTGCCAGGCTGCTGACTTGTATTTCCTTGGCGCTACAAGGAAGTTTTTTGAAGATACAGTCCTTAATCCCCGTACATGCTATTTCAGAAAGCACACCCACATGCTTTTGGCCTCAATATTTGCAACTGCACAACTGGGTTATCATGATAACCCACAACCAGAGACATTAAACTATCTGTGGATTTTTTTAATACTGGGAAAATATTTCTAAAATAGAAACCAAACCATAAGCAAAACCAAAATCCCATCTCATGCTGCCACCTATTTAACAGCACATGTTTAGGAAACCATTAGCAGACCAGAGACACTAGCTCCAGAATAAAAGCTTCTTGCTGCCCTCTGGGCTGTGAAAAGGAATATGGGAAGGCACATTTTTCCAATCCCTTTGGCATGATTTCCCAAAGAGAGATCAACACTTTTTGAACCAGGAAAACACAAGTAATTGGGTGCAGGCTATTACAAAAGCCTTCTTGTTTCAAGGTCACTTGCTGACAGCTCCACGTTGTAATTTTGCCAAAGATATCCACGTCTGGTGTTTTGTTGGCCAAGTTCAATGCTCTGGTTCAGCTTTTTACTCTGGTACCTAGCAAGATGTGAAAGAGGAAGCAGCTCCTTCCTGCCCAGCTTTGGCACATCTGCAGATGTTGCAAGACCATGATTCATGCTTCCCCTCTGCCCCTTAGAAGTGAGCAGTGAAGGTGTGACAATGGCAATGGCATGGGGACGGTTGGAGCCACAGCCACACTGTGTTAGCCAGAAGACAACGTCCCACATCCAGGTGGCACCAACCGCATGGTCCTTGCCACCTCCTCGCCTGATGCAGAAGCCCCGGGACTGGGACAGAAAAGATTTCCTTGAAGTTTGAGGGTTTTTTTCCTTTTCTTTTCCACTGTTTTTAAAACAAACTCCAAAAGACAACAGCTGTTTTTAATGCACAACAATGGAGGGCTGGTAAAAATAGAACTTTTTTCCTCTCCAGGTCTCAGAAAGAGTAAGAAAACTAAAACTCCAAAGACACAAAATCAGATAGTTTTGCCTCCTTAAGAGATAAGTTCTTACAGTTGAAATTGTAACTGGGCAGGAGACCTAATACTTTAACAGACTTCTTTTTGGCAGAGAGCATAAGAAACTTCAAAGACCTACTTAAAAAACAGTTTTATTAGCAGTTTAACTAAATGAGAGCAGACTAAAATGTTGTAGTCATTTTGATAATGACAGTTATACCAGTATACCTGTTATACTAGTACATTTACCCAAGCTGTGGTACGTTCTTACTAAATTCCTACAATGTTGTGTTTTCAGCTTTGTACCTATCTGAAATTTTCCAGGATGGATTTTCTCAGTTAGAAGATGTGTAAGAATTACTTCTACAATAATCCTCCTTTTCCTTTTTGCTATCTTTATATCATGACCCACCATTACAGCACTAAAGTCAAAATGCACTCTGAGAACACATTTTCCTGGACATACACGAGTTACTTAAACATACATTATTTGACATCCCTCCTCCCTCTAAGAATCACATACACCAGCAAGCTGGTTTGCTGAATTTTGGTGTTTGATGAGCACACCCAGCTTTCTAAGCAGGAGACAGCACCATCTGTGCTGATTCTCAGCTTCTTTTTCTGGATTTCAAAGCAAGAAAATCCCTGTCTCCTGCACAGACAAGCTTCAGCCTTACAGTGCCAAGTCTCACTGTGGCCAACGATCCGAGGTATCAATCACAGAGTTTTGGGGGAAACTTTGGGTATGTTGGCGCAAGACTACTGACTAGATTAAGGTATTCTTTTTCTTCAGTTCTGAAGGAAATGAGCATGAAGTGAGCCTGATCCTACCAAGAAGAGCTTGTGCTGTGGAGAAGCTCCCTGAGCTGCCTCTGACACATTTTGTCCGTGTGAAAAAGAAACCAAAAAAAGGCACCAGACCTTGAAGCTCCTTTAGCGTTGTTTACGTTTTGAGTTAACTTCTGAGCTGGATTATTATTGGCAAATCTTTTGTCTGAATATGTTTCAATCTTTCTAAAATGTTGTAATTCTGTACTGTTGTTCTCAGTCATGCAACTGAGTGGCACGCAGTGCCCTGATCACAACATCACTTTCGTATTTAGAGGATGACTGTCAATCTTAGTACAGACACAATTTCCACATCTTCACCTTTAGAGAAGAATGTCAAAGTCTTTGCAAAAGGTCTATATTCTTAATTCCAAGCATATAAGAAAACACACAGCATGCATCTCTCAGCCCTGCTATTTTAGGCTTCAGATTATTTGGAAAAGAACATATATACAGGAACAATTATGGGAAAAAGTCTTTTGGACTGAAGTGCTGGGGCCTGAGCTGTGGGCCTCAAGTTGGAGTTGACCTGTGGATGAGTCACAACCCAGCAGAATGTTTTGTTTTCCTCACTGGCTTCACGTTCCAGAGGCAGAACCTGACCCACCTGTATTTCTGTGGCTCTGCCCTCACCCAGGTGGTTGTGGTTGGGGTGGTGGGCAAGGCCAGGACTGTATCAACCAGGAGCCAATCAGTTGGAGGAGCTTCCTTTTGGGTGTGGCTTCTGTTGGGGCTGGTCGCATCTTGCTGAGCTCTCTTGGTGGTGTCCTTCCATGTGAAGGGCCACTGAGGGAGCCATCTGTGTCCATTGTGTCCAGCAGGTGATGCTGGCACCACAGTGGGCAGCAGAGGAGCTGGGCCCACAGGAACCTACGGCAGGATTGTTTGAAAGAAGACTTCCAAGGGGATGTTGTTGAGTTCAGTGTTGGCCTGTGTCATCAGGCAACTGATGGCAGCAAAAAATGATGATGTCTGAATCAGTACAACATGGACAAAAAAAATAGAAAAGTTACCAGAAGAAATAATTTTTAAAAACCCGGAAGGTAAGGACTGAGAAAGCAGAGAGTAGAAAAAAGAGCATTAAGTTCAGAATCTCTGAGAGAGAGAGAGGACTGCTGTAACACTATTCAGCTCTCAGGCTCTTTGTCCTCCAAATTGTAGGGAGTTAAGTAGTTATAGAAAAAAGGTTTTGAGTTTAAGATTTCTTCCAGTGACAGAGTTAAGCAGATCAGATTATTTACCAAAGAGAAGATCAAAAGATAAGCACTCAGTCTATAAATAGCTAAAACAGGAAAATTATGTTTGATGATAGGAGATAAGTTCTTATATGTGCTCAGCAATGGTGTACACAATCCAAAAGATGTAGCTAGCAACCAAGTTAAAAACAATAAATATGGGTAAAGCAAATGAACTTAGGCTTGAGACCTTGTTATAAATGCAGAAATTACCTCACAGTTCCTCTTTAGCCTCTGCCATGATCATTTGACCAAGACTTCCCCAGAAATGGTCTCTAATGGCCTTAAGAATCTCTCCAGCTGAGCTTTAAAAAGACATTGATTGTCAGAATAAGAAGTCCAGCCTCAAATAACTAGTCTGATGATATGTACTTACAGATGAAAAATAAAGCCCTTTGCCACAAAAATTATGAGATTATATGGCAGTATTAGACAAGATCAGGAGACCATGATGATGGTATCATGTCATCACAAAACATTTTTTAAAAATTCAAAAGGTATATTGAATATCCTGAAAATATAAAAGGAATGAATTGGAAGTAACTCCTTGGAGAGGTACAAGTACATACACCATTTAAATGACTTGCAAATTGGCATTATCCCCTGGACGAAGATTGTCAAGTGACTATTGCCACAGGAAACAGATAAATAGCATAATTCAGTCCTTTGGTAATAAATTTTAAAAAAGGTAGAGAGTATCAAGCCACATCGTAAGCAACTTTTATTCAGAAGATGCTGATTTAGACTGTAAGTGCAAGCAGAGCTGTTCACTTTGTATCAGTCCTTCCTCCCTTTTTTTGAAAAACAAGTAACAATATTTAACTTCCCTCAAATAAAAATAATTAAAAACTTAATCCCATAGCTGACATGCACTTTTTCCTTTGCATTACTCACACAAAGATTTGACACCCTGGGAACATCTAAACACCCTCACCTTGAAATCTTTAAGGATTTATCCTCACACAACCATCAGAGCAGTGAGCCAGAAATCTTCATGGTGGGTTGCAGCAGGTAGACAATCTGGACACGGTGACACTTTCCAGGTGCTTTTTGCTGCCAGCTCCTTACAGCACATCTTTTGCAATATTGCTGCATACCAGAAAAAGGAGTGGACAAAACTGGGTCTATAGCTACCACATGCTCATCTCATGCCCTGGAAGGTAAACTTCCATGGAAAAAAAAGAAGGGCTTAGCTGATAACAAAGCAAGGGAGAAATCTGAGGAGTGAGCAGGCAATGGCATGGAGGGGAAACCCCTCCTCTGCACTGATATCAAGCATGAGGGCACAGCAGCCAACCCCATTGCCCAGGGCACTCGAGCTGATAAGGTGAGCAAAGGCTCATTTCACTTAAACAAGAGCTCAGCTGCTTGTGGATGGTGATTTCCTTTTATCATTAACTCTGATTTAATAAAAAAATTTAAAAAAAAAAAAGAGAGAGAGACAATAACATAAAGGATCTGTGTTTTTTTCAGCTTAACTTCAGCTGAATTACTAGAAGGTCCCCAACAGTCTGAGAGTAAAGCAAATGTCTTTGCTCAGCTAGGTTCACTTGGGTCCTCAAGCTGCCCTGACATGAAGGGTTGCAGCAAACTAGTAGTGGTAGTTGAAAAAGTGATGGATAAAACAATTTCCCTCCACTCCTTATCCCACTTTTTGGATGGACTCTTAAATTAGGTGCTGAAAAATAAGGCACGTCCCATCTGCTCCTGAATGAACCACCAGCTGCCTTGGCTGTCCCCACAGGAGTGACAACAGAGCAAACTTCCCCTGAGGTCCCATCCTCTTCAGAGCAGCGCACCTACCACCGCTTCCGCTTTTGATGGACGTCTTCTCTCTCTCCCTGCCCTAAACACACACATCACCACCTCCAGCTGCACTCGGCCAGGCAGGTGGGAAGAGCTAAATGTGAAAAGAGCTGAACCATGCTGAATCTCAGGGTGAGAAGAGTCAGAAGCAGCAGCCCTGGCCAACCTCCCACTGTAATTAAGGAAAAGGAACAGGGTGTGCAGGGAAATGCAGGAGTGCAATGGCTTTTTCAGGAACAAAGCATAAAACAAAGCCACCACTCGGGTGCAAAAAAAAGGGTTGAGCACTGAAATTATGGTAAACTCTTCATTTTTACAAACCCTACAAATCAGATGACAAGGACTCATTTATTTCATCATTCTTGGGCATCAGTATCTTAAATACATATCTCAAAAGCACAAAATTGGGAACTTCTCCAAAGCTTATGTTTTCAGTCGTTTAATGTTGAGCTCCAAGAAAATCTGAAGTTTAGGAAAAGCATGAATCCATTTGAAATGCAGACAATTACACTTCAACAGCCTGAAACAGTTCATGAAAAACATATTCTATGGCCACCATAACTGCAGGGCAAGTTCCCACCGCTCGAGAGTAGAGATTGGGGCCCCAGGTCCCAAAGGGCTGGATCAGCAGTTCTGGGCTGCAGCTGCCAGCCAGGGGCCACATGCCAGCTCTAAGCTGAGATCAGCAAAGCCTGACCTGCTTGAGCAGTTTCTTTCTCTTTCTCCACTGCAGAAGTTACCACAGTACGTTCAGCAACGTGCTGGTGCAATTGCAGAAGTGAGGCAAGAAAAGATGCTGCAGCACACCCCACCTCCTGAATAGGCCATGGTTGCACCCAGTGCAATGTAAGCTCTGGAAAATATCATATATCCAGCACTGATAAAACACATGCAAATATTAGTGTAGGAATATGGCCCAAGAAAGCAGAGGTGCTTTGGGATGTTCAGGGAATTGGTTTTGGTAGGAACATGCTCTACGTCACTCAAATATCTCAAACAAAAAAACATTATTCCATATAAAAAAAAAAAAACAACCCAGAGAAGAATCATGACAAAGAGTGAGATAGTTAAAGTGGAGTTTAAGCAACTAATAAATAATTGCTGGATTACAGAAATTTTAGAATATTTTATGACTTCACAGATGAGAACACTGTTTCATGTGACTGAAAACAGGTGTTGGGAAGGGATGCTCTGTGCCTTTTTGCAGTCCACTGGACACATTTTTTCATTTTACTTTTAAATAGATGCATTTAATCTCCAAGTGCTTGTACATGTTTCCAGGCTCAAAATAAGACAAAGAGGAAGTCTGTCTGCGTTTTAAACAGCACTTCCTTTGACATTGCCTCTCTTCTTTCCAAAGTCTGCAAAAGCATCTTTGAATTTTAAATTAAAATAAAATCTGAAGCCTGGAATGGATACTGAAGATTACAATTACCATGAAATCCATGAATTATGTATCCACATAAATTGTTTTGTCTTTTTAGAATAGGCATAAATAAAAACAGTAAAGCTTACTCTACTTTACTAGGCAGAATACCATGATGAAAATCAGGAAAATTCTGTGTAAAACAGTTAAAGAGGAAGAAGAGAAACATATCCTTCAAAAAGGAGGAACAAAGGTATTTCACAGTCCATGAACAGAAGAAGAGAAATTAAAATACAGATAAATTTTAAAAGACGATTGAATGGCTTTTGCTGGACCGAGGTCTACAGGACCAATCTCAGTGAACTCTATGGGAACTAATGACAACACTCCCACAGGACTAGGCTTGGTCTGCAGAGCAGCACAAGTTAAGTTTTATCCCTATAGCAACATAACATTTTCAGGTTTCTCCTGTTCCCTTGTGTCATTCTTCTACATTACTGGCTCGCAGAAAATGAATTAAATATTTTTTCTAGTAAGAAAATTTGATATTCTGTGTAATGTTCCTACTCAAGTTAAACCACGAGACTCGGATCACAAAAGGTGAAGGGAAAAGCTAACAAAAGGAATGGATTTTCTCTCCCAAGTACAGCACAGTGATTACTATAATATTCACTTTCCTTTCAAACCCCCAAGATGTCTTTCAAAGATTCCCTTTTAGTTTTATTTTAATTAAACTCCAAAAGTGTCAGCTGTTCCACTGCATACCTATCAATCCAGACTGAGTACTTTAACAGACTGATAACTAAAGTGCTTCAGACAACAGCAACACGCTAGATCTTCTCCATCTGAATGCTCTTTTTCTGTGCTCTGGAGGCACAATCTGCCTTTTTGCCAAGGGGATCAGCATAAGATGTTCCTTTCGGGACTGGAGCTCCTCTTCGTTCCTAAGCAACAGATTTGCATAAGCTGAAGGAGCAAAGAAAAATGCTTTTCACATCATTTACTGGCCTGCCTGATTAAAATAAAAGACAGAAGAAAGCAAACAGCAGCTGACAGTCCTTTGTGCAAAAGATTTGACATACTGTTAAGCTTTCAAAAACACATCTGTGATTGGAATAAAAAAGAGAATCAATAGGTGCAAAAGAGAAAACAAAAATTCCAGCACTGAATTATCCCATCTCAGCACCATAGCAAGTCCCAGAAGAACAGCCACATAATGGAAACAATTATTTTAGTATTAGACACCTACTGCTTTGCCCTCCTGATAGAGGAGTGCCTGGTGTGAAACAGGCTTCCAAGAACAGACACAGATTTACGGGAAAATGCAAGGCATTGAAAATTACTTTTTTTTTTTTTTAAGAAAAATCTCAACTTCGCAAACTTAAAGCTCTTTGTGTTCAGTCACAAGTCAATTTTTCACACAACCTTCTTCATTAAAGTAGCCTACGTTGCTACCTGTCCAACTTCTGTCCCCTAGAGGGAAACATCACAGCAAGCAATCCTCAACTCTTTAAACAAGCAAAATTATACTACGACTGTGCAACCAAGGTTCAAGCACTCAGTGATACAGCAGTCTTACCACCTCAAAAAACAAATTCTGTGCCCGACCAGATACTTGGTAAGCAATGGCAGCACCGTTAATGCAACCTAAAAGCCATGCTTTCATGAGTCAGTACTGTTCCACCCTCCCACGAGATAACAAAGGTCAGGAGGACACCACTGCTAACAATGCTTCTGTCATGTAGCTGAAATGGCTCACTGACACACTGACCACCAGCACTCAGATGACAATTGGTCACGCTTGTCATGTAACTATAGGCGTTCACTTCCAATGTCCTGGACAAATTCAAGCACTTTCACAATGAGAAGAAGGCCTGACAGTCTACTGTCATCACAACAGGTTATGAATGGGAACTCTCAGGCTCTTTGCACAAAGCCTACACCATGACCAGTGAGCCACTGCAGGACCGAATCGCCTTTCTTGATGCCTGTCACCAGGTGCAGGTCTACCAGCAACTCTCTTTTAAAGCATCAGTAAGAAAACTCACTCACCATTAGAAAACATGGTGTAATCCCAGTGCTCCCATATCATAAGCACAAGGCCGGAGTCACTATATTCTTGCTAGCAAGTTAGCACAATCACAGAATCACAGAGCACAAGAGCAGGTTTATCTTTTTCTGCTGTGTTAGCAGCCAGCAGGAGCACCCGGATGAGCACACACAAATTCTACAGCAGCAAGTAACCACCAGGTATTCTGATAGCCAGGCAGCCTGGCTGTGCACCTGCAATATTCTGTATCTTGAAGCTCTGGAGGAGAGATGCAACTCCTGATGATAAAACAAAGGGTAAAATGCTATCCCCCTCCCCAAGAATCTCAAGCACAATGCAATGCACACATTTCAAAAACTGGAAAATTATTCTGCTCATTTCCACTCACTTTATTTGAGAATCCATTATGATGGTATGGGAGAAGTCTAACCTTGTAAAGCTTGCTCCAAAAGCATCCCACACGTGAACAAGGAAGGAGGGCCTGTCGCTGCAGCTTGGTCTGCAGCATGCAACCCACCCTGCAATGGTACTTGTGATACAAGAAGTCACAAAGGGGTTTTGCTGGGTTTGTTTTATCTGTGTACCTAAGCCTGGAGCCCAAAATAAAATAAAAAATCTGCTATTGATGGGGCTAAATGGCTTGGGGAGGGGGCAGGGTTGTGCTGATTTACTAATTAATTCTTACAGAGCTGAGTAAGTTCTGAGTGAACATGGGGGGAAAAAAAAAAAAAAATAAAAAATCTATTAATCCTAAACTTACATACATATTAAAAAACCCTTCTGCAATATCTGGCCTTTCTTCAGGCTGGAATTAAGTTAAACTGTTGTCTCATTCTAGGTTAGATGTGCTGAGATGTGTTTTGCTAGACTTATTTGCCTCAGCCCTTTAACACCCCCTGATATTACATCGTTGAGTGACACCAAATGCAACTTAAATTTTGCTCATCCTTCAACTTCCAGTTCTGTCTTATTACTTCTTGACAACTCCCCTCCCCTTCTCTTTTTCATGTTCTTTTCCTCTCACCCAGTTCACTCCTCCCCTCCCCCTGTCATTTAATCTTGTTTTGCTGCTTTGGCCATTTTGCTGTGCTGCTGCCGTCATCTCCTGCAGCTGTCCTCAACGCACATTTCTTCCATACTTCTAGTTCTGATTCTTTCTGCTGCTCCATGGGTGTGTTAGGAAGCAGTGCTGCACACCATTGCTTTGGGCAGGGCTAAAGTTTAGCACAGAAGCTAAGCACCAAAGCACATGTTCAACAGTTGTGAGAAGGTCTCTCATTTCTTAGCAAAGGTAAGATTCCCAGCATAAGGATTCTGCAGGGAATGAGGAAGGAAGCAGTAAGAGCAATAACCACTCCAGAAAGAAGAGGAGAAAGCACATGCAGCCCAGCACTGCTCAGACAGCTCCTTTCATCCTGCACAAGGACTCACCTCACAGAATGCTCATACCTATTCAAGATGGGTTTGGTTGGTTGTCCTTTTTATTTGGTGTGGAGAGATTGCTGTTACTCAAATTGAAAAGGATACACCTGTGTATAGATGCTGAAAGGAGCAGTGGATGGTGCGCTGAGCACCAGGCTGCCACATGACAGCTGAGGGAGATGAGCCACAAAGATCCAGAGAAAGACAAGAGTCTGAAGTCTTTAGATTTCAATCTAAGCAACAAGACAACCCCTCAGATGTAGACAAACTGTTTATTTAAGCATGTGAGTTCTTGAATTGTACTTGCATTTCACAAGACTGAGGAGAAATAAAGAAGAAAACCTTGTTTTCTCAGGGGAGGGGAGGATACCACTCTCTTCCTGAGCCCAGCTCCAGCCACGGTTGCTCCAGGGTCAGTTTTACTGCTTCTCAGTTGAGCCCCCCTGGCAGCAGCCCCTGCCTGCAGGGGGGCCACCAGCCACAGCACCCCTGGGGACGGCCCCCAAGTGCCCACGGAGTCAGGAAGGAGGGGGAAATCAGACAAGAAGCATGTTATAGTTAAATGGTTCTCTAAAAAAATAAAGGAAATACTACAGGACAGGGTGGAAGGAAAAAAAACAGAAACAAGCAAATTGCTTTTAGTTTCTTAAGCTTTCTTTTTCCTCTAAAAGAGCTCATCATCTGTGACATTTTATACTTTCATTTTTATACAATACATGAAAATATGCCATTTCAGCGAAAAATCATCAAGAGCTTTACTTCAGATATCACCTGATAAGCATCCACATCTATCTTGAGTGATATGTCATGATAGTTTACCTGAACTTCACACACAAGTGTATAATTCAATGTACTCTCCTTATTGATTTAATGTATGTCAGTGAATACACTTAAAATAATTAGAGCAATACTGAAAGAAAGCTATAAATCAAATTCAGGTCTACAGCATTTTTATTTCCTGACAACAAAGTGTCCATGTCCCTAACAGAATTAAAGTATTTTAAAGTGACATGCAGCACTACCAGATTTTTATCTACACCCTGGAAACAAATCTCTTGCATACCTGTAGTGCATAAAGTAAGCATCTCCAAAATCTCCTTGTACCATTTACAACACAGCTGGAATCTCTACTTAGTATGTCAACTCTTGAGACTCATGTCCTAACATACCAGTACTGTGGCACTGGTTTTGAAATATGAGTATTTGTTTCTAAAAACAAAAGCATCATTTATTTTTTGCTTTTACTTAATACTGTATTCATTCATAAGAATAAGACCCACCCATGCTAATCATTTGTAAGAGAGTGCAATCCAGTAAGCCTAAGTCTACATATCACCTGAAATCTTCAGATACCTTTTGGGGAAGGTAGAAAGGCATTTTTGCTACAAATTTTGGAGCTTCAAAAAGTTGCTTGGTCATTCCACTACCTCCTGACCAGCATTCCTGAAAAGCAGACCTGCAGAAACCAGTCCCGTGACAGCCTTGCTGAGAGAGACCCCATTAAACTTAGAAAATCTCCCAACATCTGGTCCAAGCATGGAGAAAATATGCAATTTCACTCCATAAGTAACTGCTTTGTAAACCAGGACCATTCACAAACCAGGGAAAGAAGGGCACCGCAGCCTGCTGCTCTGGCATTTACCTCTAACAAAAGCAAGAACAGAAGCATCCGTTCCTCAGGTGTTCCCAATCACTTGAAATAAGAAAAGCTTTAGTGAAGTTAGCAGGTAGAACTCCTCTTGCGGAGGACATTCACTCTAAGCTGAGTCTCTGCCAGGGCGCCTATCCCAGCAATACACACAGAAATCACACAGAAGGACCTCTATGTTCACCTTTACTTCTCTCTGGTTCCTGAGAAGAATTTAACAGGGACTTCACAGCATGACTTGGATTGTCGCAAATCCACACCTGGCAGAGTACAGTTTGATAAGTCCCACACAGGGGGTGCTCAGCAAGCATCTCATTTAGCTACAGAAGGATTTCCACCCAAGACCTCTCCCTGGGCTCAGTGCACCAGACCATGAGATTGATGTCCCACTGGGGTTCCTGACAGAAGGAGCAGAGGTCTTGCAGAATGAAACAGCTACAGAAGATGCGGGGAAGGGAGATGGCAGCAGGGCACAAGTGCTGTTCCTGACTTTCCCCTGGGAGCAGGGACCACCACCTTCCAGCCAGGAAGCCTCAGAGAGCTGAGCTCCCTCCCCAGCACCCTCAGCCACATCTGCTCTCAACATTAAATCACCTCTCCCACAATGGCCTTTTTCTCGAAAGGCTACACAGCTATAAATTCACTTGCTGTCCTGCTGGCAGTAAGCCTGAGGGGAGTGGGGTTTCTGCTGAGGTGACAAATGCCTGACAATTATTTTCGCCATACTCACCTTTACCACAACCCTACTTTTTACAGCTAGAAGTCCAAGACTGCCACTTCTCTCCAAAAAAATTGAACTGTTTGAAGACAGGATTTTCTCCACAACACACACATTTATGAATGCGCATATATTTGCAGACATAATAGAGAGTAAATAGTACACACTGAGAAAATGTTTTAGAGTCCTATGAAGAAAAGAAGCTTCAGAATTTTTTGTCAGTGTGTTTACAAGAGATAAGGAGACACTCAAAAGATGAGTTACAGCATTTTTGGTACCAAGACATAGAAAGATCACCTGCTAGTTTGCACCTCTGCCTTCCTGTAGCAAGTTTCATCAATCCATCATACATTAATTTTACCACTAGAAAGGCAGGTGATGTGGATTAATGGAATTATACTTAAACCAAGCAAATCAATATACACTCTAAGTTATCAGTATTACACATGAAGGTACACCTCCAAGCCCTACAAACGTCAGCTTCTAAGAGTAGATGCATAGCAGAGTCCTAAAACTGATGTCTGTAGCTTAAAATGTAAGTACCATTACTAAGCTCTCCATAGGTTTTTGGAGGTGTACAATCACATCTGACAATGTTGAAGTATCCTTTCACTTCACCGTGTGAGATCTGCACACATGCACAAAACAAGGGCAGGTACAGGGGCCTTTCAGTTTTTATGCATTCAAATAACAACGTAGCCAAAACCTAACAAAACGCCCCACAAGAGTAAGGACTGACAGAGGCCACTTGTAACAAGGTATATGTTCTAAACATCAGCAGTTTCCAAACCGGTTCTGTTTGCTACCCCTGCTTTGGGTGATCTGAACACGCATCCAAATGGAAGCTCAGGACTGTTGTGATGAACCACTTTCCCAAGTCCATGGATGGATCCACCCGAAACACTTCACTGGCCATTCACACCCGGGTTGTCTCAAGCTCCTGCAGCCTCCCTATGTAAACAAGCACTTAATTGGGTTCAAGAATAACTGCTTATTAAGTTGGGGATTACCATAATAACTACAGCTATTTTAAAATGTATAAACAAAAATTCAGGAACTCACACTGTTACTGCTTCAAGAGAAGCAAAGTCAATCATGCAGCTGACTTTTGATTCGCTATGGTATAACAAGTCACCCAACATTAAAGTTTACTTTACTTGTTGGTACAGCAAAGGAACCACATGAAGAACCTGCCCTGAGAAGGCAGAGCAACAACTGTAAAATGAAACAGCCTTGATGTGCATGTAAATACGTGTGGAAGTTATGCTAAAATTAATTACCTCTTGTATAGCACTGAAAGTAATTCTAGTAGTTTTTGGGCCAGGGGCTAAATGAAACTGAATCCAAGACAAGGAGCTTTGTGGGGAATTTTTGTTCCATTTTTCTGTCCCAACTATGTAGCTCAAATCCAACCACTGTGAAGCTTCTACCTCAGCCTGAATATCTTGGAAATCTTTGAGAAACAAAACAAAAAAAATGTAAGTCAGTTGATTCTGAGAAGAGAGTTATCATAAAATTGTGACATCTACCCTCGGAAACAAGCCACCTTCCAAGACACCTCTCACACAGAAAGAATAAACAAAGCACTAATCAAAACTTAAAGGGTATATCAGACAAACTTCTAGCACAAAATGCAGCTGGAACAGAGATCTGATAATTATTTAATTACTTTAAAGTCCATGTAATGGATCAAGAGAATTTGTAGGTTCAAAATCAAGGGCCCATTTCCACCTAAGGCAAACTGAAGAATCAAGAATTTTGTTAATGAACACTTTGGATATTACAGGTACATCACTAAAGGACTACCAGCTTTTATAAGTCACATAATCAGAAGTTAAGAACTGAAAAGTCTGGATTGTGGAACATTCTTTGTGGAACATTCCCTTTCTTAGAATGTAGATTTAAAAAAAAAACCCAACAACTTAGGTAATTCAGCTCCACTTAGGTTTAAGTATTGTGATCTCTGTTAAGTAAGAAACACCACTCAACACTTCAAACACAACTTCAAATATCATTCCACTCTACTTATCATGACCCTCAACAAGAAATGATGAAACACAAGGTTTGTAAACAACACCCATAAAGTCTTACTCATCTTCAGCAGAGCAGCTGGGGGGAGGTGTGCATTTTTCTAAGACTTTAAGATGTTTATTCTCTAAAAAAATAAATAAGGTGTAGTAATCTGAAAACCATAAAGTACAATTGCAATGTTCCATCAATCACATCGTCCTTTAAAAACAAAAACAACAAGGTCTAAGCTATTGCAGAGAAAGACTACTACACGTTTCTTGGAGGACAGGCTGAGAAAGCTTTGAGAACACTGGGACTAAGCCTTCCTGCTGTACAGGCTGCTTCCGAATTCCCCCTCCTCCTTCCTGGCAGCTACAGAGACACTGGCTGCCCACACCAGCCAGACTTCACAGACCAGTTGTCTGGGAATGCTTAAAGAGCCTTTTGCATTAGACCAGGGGAAACTGTGTTTATATATGCAAAAAGGAGTTTTCAAAAGGTGAAAGCAGGACTTAAAGTCAAGAACCAGAACACTTCAGTAAGGACTAGCAAGGCATTTTCTAGCACATAGCTCAGTGGTACTTGGTCTGAGCATAAAAATTTGTGCAAGTGCAATTAACAAACATAATCCAGAGATCACAGAATTGCATTATAGTATTACTAGAAGTTCCACTTCGAAAAACACACTAACCAGCAACGCTGCATGCATATCTTTTCAGTAAATTTATTATAATAAAGCTATACCAAATAAGCAACTAACTGGAATACAGCATGGACTGGAGTCGCTCATTAGCTTAAGCTTTCCATTTGCCACAGTTTACAGCAAAGCGCAGTAGAACCGCCTAATTAAGAAGTTCCTCCAAACAGCTTTCCTCCCCCTCCAACACGCGATCTCCAGCCACCACTTCAGGCAGCCTGGCTACATCCGACGGAGACAACCTCCTCCAAACAGCCTTGCTGGCACAACCAACCATTTACATGTCTAAATGCTACTCAAACCTGTCATCGAACGGCGCAGGAATAAAAATCAAGTCAATGAGAGCCCAGTGAAAGGCAAAGACGGTCATCAGAGTTCCTGATGAACTACAGGAATACTCGCACAGATGACGTGCATGTTTATCTTCATCTCTGCTCGTCAGAGACTAGCAGGAGAGGGACCAGGTACCAGATTATCCACCCGGGGAGGTCCGTGCTTACATTGCCGCTCTGACTACAGCATAGTTATTTTAACTGGATAAAACACAACTTCCTCGAGAGGAAGTTATTCTGTGCTCTTAGACACTAGATCATCCCCTTCACCTGAAGAGGAGGCAAACTTGCCAGGAGCTTTTAACTTTTTTTTCCCCCCCCCATCTGATCTGCTCCCCGACCGCCTAGGAAGCAGAACTCCCACCGCTCTCCCGTTACAGACACACGTGAGACAGAACAATTCAGGCCCCACATCCAGAAGAAGATACCAAAAGTGGCTTTTAGGGAACAACCACTGAGGCTTCGCCCACTGGACGGCACGGCCGCCCGCCCGGTGCCCGCCGGCTGCCCACGGCCGCCCCGCAGCTCTCGGCCGAGCCGCCGACCGACCCTTCCCACTCCCCTACAGCGGCGGCGGCGGCTCCGGGGCGAGGCCCGCGGCGGCACCGGGACCTCCCCGACGCCGGCCCCGGGGAGGCTCCACGCCCCGGCCCCACAGCTCGGCGGGCTGCAGCTGCGGCCAGGGGGCAACAGAGCGGGAGGGGGATACATAAATAAAGAACAAGCGTCGATCAGCGTCGCGGTCCCCAGCGACTGGGTCGCGGAGCCCCCCGGCGCCTCAGATACGGCGCCTACAGCCGGGGGAGGGGAGCGAAGCCGCACCCGAAGCGGCGGAGCCGCCCCCGCCCCGCGGGCAGGCCGCTCCCGGGCCCGAGAAACGCTGCTCACCCGCTCGCCGCCGGCTCCCGGGAACGGCGCTGCTCAGCGGCGGGAGGAATGGGTCTGTCTGTCNATGTAAATACGTGTGGAAGTTATGCTAAAATTAATTACCTCTTGTATAGCACTGAAAGTAATTCTAGTAGTTTTTGGGCCAGGGGCTAAATGAAACTGAATCCAAGACAAGGAGCTTTGTGGGGAATTTTTGTTCCATTTTTCTGTCCCAACTATGTAGCTCAAATCCAACCACTGTGAAGCTTCTACCTCAGCCTGAATATCTTGGAAATCTTTGAGAAACAAAACAAAAAAAATGTAAGTCAGTTGATTCTGAGAAGAGAGTTATCATAAAATTGTGACATCTACCCTCGGAAACAAGCCACCTTCCAAGACACCTCTCACACAGAAAGAATAAACAAAGCACTAATCAAAACTTAAAGGGTATATCAGACAAACTTCTAGCACAAAATGCAGCTGGAACAGAGATCTGATAATTATTTAATTACTTTAAAGTCCATGTAATGGATCAAGAGAATTTGTAGGTTCAAAATCAAGGGCCCATTTCCACCTAAGGCAAACTGAAGAATCAAGAATTTTGTTAATGAACACTTTGATATTACAGGTACATCACTAAAGGACTACCAGCTTTTATAAGTCACATAATCAGAAGTTAAGAACTGAAAAGTCTGGATTGTGGAACATTCTTTGTGGAACATTCCCTTTCTTAGAATGTAGATTTAAAAAAAAAACCCAACAACTTAGGTAATTCAGCTCCACTTAGGTTTAAGTATTGTGATCTCTGTTAAGTAAGAAACACCACTCAACACTTCAAACACCACTTCAAATATCATTCCACTCTACTTATCATGACCCTCAACAAGAAATGATGAAACACAAGGTTTGTAAACAACACCCATAAAGTCTTACTCATCTTCAGCAGAGCAGCTGGGGGGAGGTGTGCATTTTTCTAAGACTTTAAGATGTTTATTCTCTAAAAAAATAAATAAGGTGTAGTAATCTGAAAACCATAAAGTACAATTGCAATGTTCCATCAATCACATCGTCCTTTAAAAACAAAAACAACAAGGTCTAAGCTATTGCAGAGAAAGACTACTACACGTTTCTTGGAGGACAGGCTGAGAAAGCTTTGAGAACACTGGGACTAAGCCTTCCTGCTGTACAGGCTGCTTCCGAATTCCCCCTCCTCCTTCCTGGCAGCTACAGAGACACTGGCTGCCCACACCAGCCAGACTTCACAGACCAGTTGTCTGGGAATGCTTAAAGAGCCTTTTGCATTAGACCAGGGGAAACTGTGTTTATATATGCAAAAAGGAGTTTTCAAAAGGTGAAAGCAGGACTTAAAGTCAAGAACCAGAACACTTCAGTAAGGACTAGCAAGGCATTTTCTAGCACATAGCTCAGTGGTACTTGGTCTGAGCATAAAAATTTGTGCAAGTGCAATTAACAAACATAATCCAGAGATCACAGAATTGCATTATAGTATTACTAGAAGTTCCACTTCGAAAAACACACTAACCAGCAACGCTGCATGCATATCTTTTCAGTAAATTTATTATAATAAAGCTATACCAAATAAGCAACTAACTGGAATACAGCATGGACTGGAGTCGCTCATTAGCTTAAGCTTTCCATTTGCCACAGTTTACAGCAAAGCGCAGTAGAACCGCCTAATTAAGAAGTTCCTCCAAACAGCTTTCCTCCCCCTCCAACACGCGATCTCCAGCCACCACTTCAGGCAGCCTGGCTACATCCGACGGAGACAACCTCCTCCAAACAGCCTTGCTGGCACAACCAACCATTTACATGTCTAAATGCTACTCAAACCTGTCATCGAACGGCGCAGGAATAAAAATCAAGTCAATGAGAGCCCAGTGAAAGGCAAAGACGGTCATCAGAGTTCCTGATGAACTACAGGAATACTCGCACAGATGACGTGCATGTTTATCTTCATCTCTGCTCGTCAGAGACTAGCAGGAGAGGGACCAGGTACCAGATTATCCACCCGGGGAGGTCCGTGCTTACATTGCCGCTCTGACTACAGCATAGTTATTTTAACTGGATAAAACACAACTTCCTCGAGAGGAAGTTATTCTGTGCTCTTAGACACTAGATCATCCCCTTCACCTGAAGAGGAGGCAAACTTGCCAGGAGCTTTTAACTTTTTTTTCCCCCCCCCATCTGATCTGCTCCCCGACCGCCTAGGAAGCAGAACTCCCACCGCTCTCCCGTTACAGACACACGTGAGACAGAACAATTCAGGCCCCACATCCAGAAGAAGATACCAAAAGTGGCTTTTAGGGAACAACCACTGAGGCTTCGCCCACTGGACGGCACGGCCGCCCGCCCGGTGCCCGCCGGCTGCCCACGGCCGCCCCGCAGCTCTCGGCCGAGCCGCCGACCGACCCTTCCCACTCCCCTACAGCGGCGGCGGCGGCTCCGGGGCGAGGCCCGCGGCGGCACCGGGACCTCCCCGACGCCGGCCCCGGGGAGNCTGAGCGGCGGGAGGAAGGGGTCTGTCTGTCTGTCTGTCTGTCCGTCCGCTCACCCCGGGGCTCCGCTCGGCCCGTCCCCTGCCGAGGCTCGCGTCAGGCCGGCGGCTCCGCTCCTGGGCCGCGCCTGGCGGGGAGTTTCCTGTCTGAGTCACTTCAACCGGGAGCTGCGCAGGGAAACACCCTTCCTGCCAATCCAGCTCCTCCTCCTCCCGCCTCATCCCAAACCTGCCGCCCCTTCCCCCTCCCCGCCGGGCTCCGGCTCCTCCTCCACCTCCTCCCGTGGAGCCGTCCGGGGAGGCAATGCTGCGCCCGCGGCTGTCACGGAGTGAAGCGCCTTTTCCCTTTTAACGAAAGCGGCCTTTTTCTGTGCCGTATACACGAGGGAATTTACATGTAAGAAGACCAGTCTGTCTAGGAGATGACCGTGCCCTCGTCGTACTTGTGTAGGACCCAGAGAAAGTGCGATTGGGCGTCCAGGTGCCCCCCGCATCACCCCGAGATCCCCCGGCGGAAACGCAGCTCCCCGGGGCTGACACTTCCTTCTCTGCTGCATCACAATTTGGGCAGGAGGGAAAGGGAAAGAGACCAGCAGTAAGGATGGAGGATCCAGCCTTAAAGAAGCGAAGGATATATCCCGTAGCTAGCCCTTTTTGATGTCCTCTAGAGGGTGCTCAGGGATGTTTTTTTGGTATTCGAAATGCCGCTGTTCGTTCAAACTCGAAACAGATAAAACAGGAACGGCTGTTTTCCACTGCCTGTTGACAACCCGCCACTTTTATTTTTTTACAGAACACAACAAACATGTATAGACGCGCTCATTCTAAACTTCGCTTACCTTTGCTATGTAATGTTCTCCCATTGCAAGACCCAGTTTTCTTGTACTTCTTCAAGATTTATCTAACAAAGTCACTGCTGCACCACGAAATTAAACTACCAGCTCTTTTTCACTGGAGTTTGTCGAGATTGTTCTTTCCATCCACTATTTTATGGCAGATGGAATCCACAAACCTACTGTATGTGGGGGATACAGTGCGTTGAGATTACTCAAAACCTAGTTGCTTGTACTTGACTGCTCTAAGTGGCATCCAACATTTTATTTACTCTTAAATCCTCCCTGATCATCAGCAAACCACACAGTACTGCTGTAGCAAGCAAATTTAGGTCTCTGTTCTCAACAGCTGTTAGTGGGACACTGTGCTATTAATTTTTGTGCTGAGAACTGAATAATTTAGTCCTTTATTTCATCTATTGGTTTGGGGGTTTTTCAAATAAATTTCCAGTGTATTAACGTTTCCCTAAATAGCCATTTTGTAATGGCATCTACCAGAAAGCCTTTGGGAAGTGGGAATAAGTTGCTAAACACCCTAATTCTCATTATTTGAAGTGCTCTCTAATCCAATTATTTCATCCATTCCACATAATGAAGATTTCCCACAGCCTGTGAAGAAGTTACACATCATTGCAAAAAGTTATTGTTACCATTTCATACACCACAGGCACATCTCCACAGTCATCTCTTTTCCCAGCGCTGCAGTATCATCTTTTCTATGAAACAATTTCTTTTCTCTGACGTGGCTGCTTATTCTGCTCTGGCTGTTTGTATATGTTCACAAGCATATATCAAATTAATTCATTTCACCCATCACAGCTCCTCATCAGCCCAGCTTCTAAACCCAGCTTGATCAAAGCTATAAAACATAACAGAGATGGACGCTTCAATTTCTAACATGACAGTTGATGCTGTCCATTGCAATCCATCCTTCACCCTTTTCCACAAACCCTGCTTGGGGCAACAAGCTCACTAAAGCAGAGAATAACTCACTTTTGTAACACAAGGTTGGTTTTGTTTCCTTGTCCTGGTGAAGGCAAATTCAGAACAGCCACTTAAGCCAACCACTTGCCCAACATCAGCAGCCAGGCCTTCATTACTGAGCCACAGCAGAGCAGCAAGGACAGGGAACGTGCTCCAAGGAAAGCCCAAAGCTCCCAGCAAGACCTGACCAACAGCAGCTTGACCTTAGATGGGAGATGCCTTGCAATGCTCCTGTGTGATCGCCACTGTGTGGCTCCAGAACTTGCTAAGGGCTACACAGTGCCAGGAGCAGCTGCGCTGCATGAACACAAGATGCTGCCAATTGGAGCCAGGCCATCCTAGCAGTAACAGCTTGTCCTAAGGACTGGCTGGTGCCCCAGGTCTGGCAACTCTCCTTCTCAAGGAATCGAGTGGGCAAAGAAGCTACTTCCCCTCTGCTGGAGCAATCTGCTCTGCTGACATTCCCATACTCCAGTTTGTAGATACCCATAAGGTCAGACAAAATACTACCGATGGTAACTGCTGATGACACATAGCTAGTCAACATTGCTGCTGCTTTTCTATTACTTGATACTGGAGTTAGAGGACAATCACATTTCATGTTCTCATGTAATGCGAGGCATGCTTACCAGAGCCATTTCAAAAAAGCCCACATCACCCCCTCCCAGCTGCCTGACTTAATTCTGTAATTCCCCCAACTCCCTGCTCTCTCCACTTTTAACCACTGCAATGATAGTACTTGACCACTGGTGAGGAACTGGAAGTACTTGTACTGGTGAGGAAAGGTCATCCTGTAAGTGTGCAAAAGAGTGCAGGAGGAAAGCCAGAAAATCTGTAAATCTCTGAAGTTAATAAGATTAAAAAGCACATCAGAGGGATTTTTTAAAAATATTTTTAATCAGCCTGCAATTTAGAGATGCTATCTTTAATCCATGCTACCATGGAAACCATGCAATCAACAACTGGTTGCTAACTTTTTTGTTATCAATAGCTTGAGACAATCAAAGGTCCTCAAGGACCTAGTGGTTAATCAGGGGTTATTAAAACTGAACAGCAAAAAAAGCATTAGAGAATTAACCAAATCTGTGGCAAAATGTGGTCTAGAGATTACAGAAGCCCACAGGAAAAAAAAAGGAGAAGGAAGAAAAGTGCTGAGCCAGAGAGAGAAGGGCTTCTATGATACAACTTTATGAGAGCACACCAGAAGTTAGAGACCAAATAAAGGTGGAAATGGAGCATGGATGACATCGTGACAGCATCCAATAATGCATGTGTTCTCCAAAGAATTTTGGACATCTGACATAAGATCTTACTGTGAATATTATAATCTTCTTTAATACCACCTAATCCTTACTTTTAAGCACCCAAATCCATGCTTGCTGTTCCACCCATATCAGTGCTGCTTTTTAAAGCCGTTCACTTCTCCCTTGTACATCACTTAAGTGCTTAATTCTCTTGGTTTCAAGAACCCAAACAGGCCTTTCTGCACCTTCACATAAAACAGGAGAATATGGATGAGACCAGGACCTAAACATGTTTTTTTCTCTTTTTATTTTCAAGTTCTCTAGGATCAGAATAATCTGGCTACGACTATAAACCATATTGTCTCTTCTCCTTCAATAACTCATTAAAACCTACATAATCAAGAATGATTTTTTAAACTATAATTATTTAACATTTTTTAGATCAGACATATTTAGGGAGAAACACATGCCTTTTCTCATGTAAATACAGATTAGCCTTTTAACCTTATGAAAGCAACAGCCATGAGCTCAAGAGATCAACTAATTAAAAAAATTCCCTTGAAATTTAAAATATACCACCTTGCAAGCTTTTTTAAAAAAATATGGGTTTAAATCAGAAGATACCCTCTTAGAAGCTTAGAATGTTTCCACATGCTTGGCTGGGTATTTTTTACGTTCTCCAGCTAGACTTGACAATTTACAGAACAATAGACTATGACAGAATCCTCTTATACCTATATACACATGCAATAAGCTAGGCCTTGTTTTTCTAACATCTCTGCAATGGCTTACTTGAAATTCCAGAAGTGCAAATAAAACACATGCAAATGCTGGGTCTCCTCCAAGGAGGAAGAGTTGTCCAAAAGTTAAGATGCAAATCACTTTAGAGATAACCGTTAAAAGTGGAAATTTGGAAACAGTGTCAAAAAACATCCAGAAGGAATGGGCCCAGGAGATAATCCAAGTAACAACACTGCTCTGTAAAGAAATCGTGAAAACGTTACAAGGAAATCTGAGCAAGCAAATAGCTAAAACACCCCAAACCTCACTAGAAGCTGCCTTTTTTCTAAGCAGACATTTTAAATACCGCCAGGGGACTGATGAAAAGGTCCTGGTAGCATCACAGGGCACGCACACTAAAAGAAAGGATTTGGTTCTCTGTGGTTCTAAAGGAGAAAGGGATGCTGTAAGACGGAGTCATTCACGGGAGTCTGTCAGCTGAGTATTACTGACCCACAAGAAGCAGAGTGTGGAGGATAACTGTGACCAGAATTGGCCAGCGATGCCAGAGCTAGATTTTCCACTGTGCTTTAGTGGCAACAGAAGAGCAAGCAAATACTGGAAGCTGGCTGAAAAAACGGCCTGCAGGCAATACCCACCTCCACAGCACACAGAAGTCCCTCTGCAGAACACAAGGTTAATTCCCAAGCAGGAAACTGGGTGAAACAGCAAAATCTTACATTTGCACAGGGTCTTTCAAATAAAGCAAGTAAAGTCTGCAAAGGGATTTACTAGGAATTATTGTTTCAACAACACAAAGGATTGAAGGATTTTTTTTTCTCCCATATCTAGCTAATATCATCCAAGGTAAGCCTATGAAAAGCAGTACTTTATTGAAGGTAACCACTATATAGAAAGGAGAAATAAAGCAGCCATTTGTTAAGATTTTTTTAAAAGCACAGAGTACAAAACATGCATTGTGGGGTTGTGAGGCGTGG
>VYZX01027233.1:0-14821 GCA_013401335.1 Brachypteracias leptosomus
TTGCTCTCTTCTCCCACGTGGGCTGATAATAAGTGTTTCTGCCTCATTTAGTCACACGGTCTATAGGTACATGTGGGAGTCTATCTATGTATCTACTATCCTTGTTTGGATAGACTTCACTTTTATTTATTTTTGTACTATTTTACGATCTTTCTTTCTAAAAACTGACAATAAGGAGAAAATGTTTCGATGAGACAACTGGGTGGCTCTTAGGGCACAGGCTGGGCTGCAACATTCTCCTCTGCCCTTAATAAAAAGCTCTAATGTGGTTGTCGACTCCTTTTAACTCTTCTCACACATTCTCATTTTAGAGACTGTGCATATGGAGGGACAACAGCTTTATCTTCTGGAGTTTGGTAGCTGGGACTTTTGGGTCCTCAGCTGTTTTTGTCTATGTATGAAGCATTGCTAATGCTTGGCTCTCTCGTAGGGCTGTCATGAACAGAGCAGGCTTGATTCAACACTGAGGAAACACAGAGAATCCTCCCTGATGTTCTTGGGAACAGTATTGTTCTGGCAGCCTCCACAATTGCCAAGTGCTTGTAAAACATTCCAAGGTACCAGTGATGCTGGGGAGGGACAGAACTGGGTAGTTGTTGAGCTCCAGGTCTCTGCTGAATCTTGAGGGAGCACTTCCCAAACTTCAAATTGCTGCTGGTCTGTGATGTGATGGTAAGACGTGCAACTGGTCCCTGTATCATGTAAAAAAGACACATCATGAACAAGTTAAAGGTAAATGATGGACTGTGAGAAATAGGCTTGAAAAGAGACTGTTCCTAACGTCCAACCTAAACCTCCCCTGGCACAACTTGAAGCTGTTTCATTTTGCCCTATTGCTTGTTCCTTGGGAGAAGAGAGTGATCCACACCTGAGACTGGGATTGAAGAACTGAGTTTTAGTTTTGGTCAGGATTTTTCTGACTGACTCCCACTGACGTCGTCTCCTCTCCCTGTAGTTCAGCTTTTGCTATTTACCTGTGCAGTTTGCTCTGGAAAAATGGGCTATAGGAGAGCTACATGTTAGTAACTAGCTCTAGGAATAGGACACTCACTGTCTGTGGTGAATGTGATAACCTTGAACCACAGCAGAGCGTGGTACTGGGCACTGAGGACCTTGTAATCATTAGTGTCATGTTTGCTCTCTGACTGAGATGTTCTTAAGCCAAATTTGATTTCAGCCGTCAAGTAAACCTTTTCTTTTATTCTTTCAAATGAGAAAAGTTGTTCCTGCTTAGTATTAAATTATCATTGGGTTAAAAAACAATCGTGAAGCAGAGGATTGTGTTGGGGACAGCAATAGCAGTGTTTGAATTATGTGAAACTCAAAAGGCATTTTCTTTTTGATTGAATTTAATGTATGGGCTGGAGGCATGAATGCTGCGAGTGTGACAGAACTACTAAACACCATCCAGAATTCTGAAATGACTGGGTGTTCTGACTTCCTCATGCATGGCACACAAAGGGGAATGTTCAGTGGGATATTTTCCTTTTAAAATAATATTCAAGTTTAGTCTTTACAGAGGACTGGGTCCCATTCAGGCTCTGTTTTGTCAGTCAAGTATTTGAGTCTCAGGTGTCCAGAGCTTCTTGTACCTTTGGTTGGCTTTGATTTCTTCCTATTCTTTGTTTTCTTTTCCTCATTGACTTGTAATGCTCCCACCCTCTGCTGCCCTGTGTGATTCCTGAGCAAGTCCTTACTGCTGTTGCCTCTTCTCACTTCTTGAGTAGATCTGCAGTCCTGAGGTACTATCAGGGCAGCTCAACAGGACCCTTCTCTGTGCTTTGCACCATGAATGCTTTTGTAATTGTCAGAGACGGTGCCTTGAGGTTTATGACCCTGCCTGAGCCTTTCAGAATGAATTATGGCCTTTCACCTACTCCGAGGGTCACGTTCTCTTTGTAATTGCACTTGAAGTGACTTTCCACTACGTCTGGTACATGCATGCAGACATGCCATAATTTGTTCCTTAAGACACAGCCTCCCCATAATTGCAAGGACTGTGAAGGCTTGCCTGCCTCAGATATGGCATTAGGGTGCTCTCTCTCATTAAATCAACATAAATCTTTGACGTAGCCTCATTGATCCCCTACTGCATTTTCTCCCTTGAGTAAAGAAGAGGATTTCTGTTTGTGAGTGAAAGCTCCCTCTATTTGGATAATTGTCTTTGTTGGCCATACTGGTGCAAGCTGGAGGTAAGCTTACATAGCTGTGTGACAGTACTGTGTTGTAACACAAAGACGAGTGCTGGAGTTATGGATGGAGGACCTGTGTTCAGTGTCCTGTCCCTCCCAGGGGCCTGGAGTATGTTGTAGAGGGAATACACACCTCCTGGAGCTCCTGAGGTGCTCTGTTCAACTGGCTGCAACTTTGGATGATCTCACTGCTCTCAGGAGATGCAGGGATTTCCTCTCTTCCCTCACTTGGAATTACTCAGTAAATAAGTCCCCAGAAGTGCTCCAGTAGAAGCGTGGGTACCATAAGGCCAGTTTTTAGCTTCCTGCAACATTTTACAAAGGCCTGTAGTGATAGGATGAGGGGTAGTGGTTTGAACTGGAAGAAGGTAGATTTAGGTTGAAAATTAAGAGGAAATTCTTCACTCTGAGGGTGGTGAGACACTGGCACAGGTTGCCCAGGGAAACTGTGGATGCTCCATCCCTGGAGGTGTTAAAGGCCAGGCTGTATGGGGCTTTGAGCAACCTGGTCTAGTGAGAGGTGTCCCTGCCATGGCAGGGGGGTTGGAACGAGATGGTCTTTAAGATCCCTTCTAATTCAAACCATTCTATGATTCTGTGTTTTCCAGCTTGCTTCCTTTGGAGCCAAGGGGTATCTGGAGGCCAGGTTGAGTATCACCACTTTGCGTTTTTTCTTGATGCCTCTTAGACTTCTGATCTGAATAGTGTCTTTGATAAGGAATTTTACCAACTCTCGGTTGTTTTCTGTAGAGTGGGTTCAGTTGCAACATGTGGTTAAAAAATGGCAGCTCTTGCTTGCTTTGGATGAGATTAACTCTTGGTGTATTTCCCAATGATTTCTGGTATTTATACCTGAATTCAACCTCCGTCTGTGTGATGGCAGCTAGAGGCAACATTATTTATTTATATGTGGGTAGAATTTGCTCACTAACTCCATGCTGCTGCAATTTTTTCCCCTTTAAATCCTCTAAACTATTTTCCCTAATCCTCATTAGTGTATTCTGTGCGTTTCTATCATTTGGTTTTGTCTGTTGCTGTGTTTTTCTGGTACCTAAGAGAGCCTTAAAACAGGAATTCTGGAAGAGAAGAGGGCTTGTAAGAAGATTGCAGATAACTGTTGGTTTTCTAGTGGCTCCTCTTTTCATTGCTGCATTAAGGTAGAGGCTTAAAGAGCAAGTCTGACTCCGGGGCAAGGCTGAGTGCTGCTCTGAACAGCAGTCTCCATCTAGGGTTCCTTTGAAACGAAGCATTTGTTAACCTGCCAGCTTTTATTTCTGTTTATTTGTGCCGGCTGCCTTCATCAGGGTATAGTACAGGGTGCAGTCACACAAAGGGCTGCCTGAAGACGTTTGCAGACCAAAAGTGATGCACTCAGAGCAGCTACTAAAGCAGATTTTGGATATTAATGCCTAGATCTAGAAGCAGATTGATCCCTCCCCTCTCCTTTGACCTTCTCTTCTTAAGTATGTGCATTCAGCCAAACCCCACCACCCTGTCTCCTGGGNAGGTGCACTAGACTTTTGAGCCCTGGTGCATTTCAGGCCTTCTGGACCAGACTCCCTTGCTAATCTTGTTTATGAGGAAAACCCTAAAATGCATTGGAAAATAATTTGTACAGAAAAAACAGTGACAGAAATTGCAGGGCTCCTGACTCGATGGCAAGCATGGATTATACCTGAAGGCAGCTTTTGGGTGCAGCTGTTATGTGGGAGATGTTCTGTGGGACAGGAGACCAGAAGCAAATGCTGTTCAATTATATTATTGTGGATTGACGTGGGGGGAACCAAGCAGCCAAATTGGTGTTATAATGTGGTGACTAAACTTGATGACATGGGAGATTCCAGTCTTGGTGTTCCTACGTAACTGTAGTATTGACCTCTTTCTAAGTGTAGCTTTCATTCTTTGCTTACTTCTTTAAATGCTGGTTACATGGTAATTCAGGCCCTTCTATAATTTACTGTGTTGGAACACAATGATGAGCTCTATTTTCTTTTGTCAAGGTAGGACAAAATCTAAGCAAGTCTAAATCAAGGAATTCAGAGGTGCTGTTTATAATTCCTGAGGAAGCAAGTAATCCTGGGTTTCATTAAATAGCTTTTATTTAATTGTTACATCAGGAATCCAATGGGTGGAGTTAGGTGTGATTTTCTTTCCAGCTACATAAAACGTGCCACTCCTTCCAACCCAGTCATCTCCATTTTCTCCCAGTTTCTCTCTAGCAGCTGAATACCTGCAGGACTCAGTGATTCACTGGGAAACCACAGACATTTACAGTGCCTTTCTGTTGTTCTTGTCAAGGAAAGTTTAGCAGCCCATCCAGTATTTTAATGAGCTTTGCTACGGAAGCTTCCCCAGTGCCTATCATTTCTGTGGTCATCTGCATTTAAAGGAAAATTCCTGGGAAATCCTGTCTGTTTGGGCTGTCCAAGGTATTCCCTGTGGCAGGAGGCCTCCCATACTGTTCACTGGAAGTGGCATATAGGTGCAGGTTCTCTTTTTGGCCTGAAAAAGCCCTGATGTGACGTTTTTAGAGAGTGCTCTGTTGGTGGACATGGATGTCTTGGCTTTTCTCTCCCTTTCTGCTGCTGACAGTGCTGGGGCAGCTGCACATCTCTAAATGTTGCTGTCATTAAGAGAGATCAAGGGCTTTATATCCACGTAACAGTTTTGATTCATAGCCAAAGGCTGACACTTGTGCTGCAAAACTTTCTAAAGCTGCAAAAGGCGTTCTTCATCTTTCTGGTGATGCAGAAATGCTCAGTTGTCTGAGTAATAGCTGTGAAACATGCAGTGGCTTTATGGTGTGGTAGCATGATACTAAGATCATGACTGATCTCTTTTGGAGGTAGTGAAAAAGCCCTTGTAGCAGAAGTCAGAGGCTGGAAATAGAGCAAATTTAGGCTCTGTAGGAAGTATGTATTTCTCAAAGACCATAATCCACCATAACAAAAAAAACTTGTTAGCTCTGAATTGCCAGGTGGAGACTGTGTGCTTGGCTGAAAGAGAAGCTGCAGGTTGGGTGGAAGTTATGGGCTTGGTGTTGAAATTATGGGGTGAGTTTACTTGGATGGTGTCAGGCAAGAGCTTGTGCTAAGGGATAGCCCTTTCCGTCCCTGATGTCCACATGTGCCTCTGCTTAGCTAGAGGGTAGGGAAAGTTTCTTCTGCAGTTCAGTCTTGTGCCTTTTCATCTGAAACTTGCTTCAGTGGATCACTCCAGGTCAGCCGTGATTTCGGAGTTGGCTGTGTAAGTAGGTAGATGTTGGCATGTGAGTGCTTACCCATGAGAACCTTGACTGAGAGCAGCAGCTGACGATGCTGTAAAAAAGGATGAAGTTTTATTGCCCTACCCCTAGTTGAAAGGTCTGCATCTGCTCTGATTGGCCATTCCTGCCACCATCCCTCACAAATAGCCGTTATAAGAGGAAAAAACGATAAAATGGAATTTTATACCTTTCACTCACCCAGGGAGAAGTCTGAAATAACCCCAGAGGGCCAACTCTTTAACTGACTGCACTGATGTGCACTTGTAATTCAAGCAGTGGCTTTGTTCACAGGGAAGCTGGCACCTGAAGGCTTTGCTAGACTCTGTGTCCTTGCTCAGATTGGCAGCTATGGGGGTGGTGGCTCCTGAAGTGCAGGATTGTCATTGCAGGGGTAAGGCTGTGAGAGGGTAGGATGCTATCTCCTGGTGCCTGTTTTCTCATCCTGCCTTGCCTTGGTGATTGCATTGAATACCTGCAGATCATTGGGCTGGTTTGGGGCTGTGGTATGTGCTGCAACTGGGAAAGAAGCAGTGTGAGAAAAGTGCGGTCTTGGATATCATTGAATTATTTGTGTAAAACTAAGAGGCAGATGAGGGAGAATCAACAGCCAGAAACTTTAAATGAAGAGACAGCTTCCTGAAATAGCTGCTCTAGCTGCTGCGAGGCAGTGGCCCTTGTGCTTACATAAGCTAACTTGTCCTTATTTGGTCCCAAAATGCTTGAGCACGCTTATAAAACATATAACACAGCCACAAGGGATTCATGTTTGCCACCCCCTTACTGTCAGCAAGGGAAGTCTTGATATCCTGGTAGGTACTTTGGAGTTGACCTGTACTGGTGAGAGCCCTGCTTGCTGTTGATGCTCTCAGCTTGTTCTGCTGGGTCACCTGGGCAGAAAGCCTTCTCCACAAGCCCTGTGAGCTGAGTTTGACTGAACAGCAAGTGAAGATAAGGGAGGAGAGAAACAGCTCTGGCACAGTTTTGGCCTCCCTGGTCCTAGTTACTTTAAACAAAGCAGAACCATGCTACAGTTGTTCAGGTTTTGTTCTAGTGTTGGGAATCCAGACACTTCGGTTGTGTTCACAGTATGAAGAGATAGAATTGCTTCATGTTTTAAATGATGGAGCTCACCGGAGATGCCAGAGCATGACAGAAACCTCTTCTTCCCCTTCGAGAGCTTTATTCTTTTACCAGTAAGTCTCAAAGTGCTTTACAAAGGAAACTCAAAGCAGTGAGCTGTTGATGTAATGGAGAAAGTATTTCGCAGAAACCCAAGGGCATTTTGTTTACTAGAGAATAACCCAAGAAGATTCTGTTTGCTGAAGTCATTCACCCTGTTTTGCAGATGACACACTTGGCTGGGAGCTGAGCCAAGAATCAAACGCAGGTCTCCTGAGACATCCCAGAGACCCTCTTTGTGAGTGGACAATCTGTTTATTAACTGGGCTTCAGAGCAGCCGGGTGGGGTGGACAGCAATCCTGGTCCCGTGTTATCTGAGGAGGCTGCTGGTGGTTGTGAGGTCACCCTGCCTGAGTCATGCGATGGCAGAACCCGGGAGGCCCCAGTTCCCCGGTTCCTGCAGAGAATTGTCACCCAGTCTGGGGGGATCTCTGGGGGTTGCTGCAAGGCCTCCCACGCTGTCTTTCTGACTCTATCCGGCACCTCTCCATTTGGTCTCCTCTTTCTCCTGGTTGTCATTATGGGCACATTTTGGTGTTTGTGGATACATTCTGTTTTCTTTCTGATAGGTTCCAAAATTGCTGTCTTGGCTTCAGAGGGATCTTGAAGCCCTGCCACTTTTTATTAACTCACCTACAGATTTGGGGTAGGAAGCTCCAGGATCTGAATACATAGTTTCATTACCTTTTTATTGCATCCCTTTCCCCACTTGCCCTCCTGAACTGAGCGTTGGATACCTCCTGACTTACACTGAAACTCCCAGTTAAAATGTGAAAGCCAGAGGGAAGTGGGAAAGGATTTTGAGGAATATTCCAACAGATCTGTATTTCTCACTGTTGAGAAACTTCAAACCAAAACATCCCTCAGAAAATTAAAACTGCTTTCTCTGGCTTGTGCACAGCAGTTTCCTGAGGGTTTCCTCTGTCTGTCTCCTGCAGCAAGTACATCACAGGAAGGGCCCAGCTTGACTGTTATTTTTTCCTTTGCTTGTTTAGTCAGTGCTGTTAGGGACAAGCAGAGCAGATAGTGTTCAGGTTGGCTCTTTGAAACCAAACTGTGGTCAAGGCATCCTGGATTGTAAAAATGCTCACAGATTCCAGTACCTAAGTTCAGTGCAAGATCAAAGTGCTCCAGTATTGGAGACTTCCAGATAAATACACACATAATCCTAATGAGATACATGTGATGCTGCCTCCTGCTGAGGTGGTTACTCAGACTTGGACTGGGCAGGCAGCCGAGTTACTGGTGAAAGCCATGGACGTAGGCAGGGGATTATGCGGCCTGTGCAAGGGCTGGTGTAGATAACCCAAGACTTCTTGTCCAAGACTCTTATCATTGGGAAGTTACCATGTGCTCTCTGAAGACTTTTATTATATGGCATCGGAGGGTTTTGTTGCTGTTGTGTTGTTCAGCGAGGGATTTAAATTAAGTAGCTGGAGCTGCTGAGGATGTGGGGGGAGAGGGGGATATGCTATATAGCCTTCCAGTGTGGACATGCCCTTCATTGCTGAAGGGCATCACATTTGATTATCGGTGTCTTAATTTGTAGGGAGATAAATTATTAACAATGACTTCATCAATCTCTAAAAAAGCTGTTCTTTAATTTTTTTTCTTGAAGATTGCCTGGACTTTTCTTTGTCCGTTTTCATAAATACTTAATTCATTGCCCTTTCTCAGCCTCTTAGCTTGTAAAATGAGGCCAGCAGTGATTTAACTGATATCTTTGACGTGCTTTCAGAATACTGGATGTCTCTGTGGAGAATTCATTCTCCTCTGTTCCCTCAGCTGTCCTGCATGGTTTTTCCCTGCTGCATTTTCATATGGTCTATGGAAAAAAAAAAAAGAAAGATCAGATCTTTAAACTTGGGAAAACATTGACATTTTCTGTGAGAATGGCTTCTGGATTTTTGGGCTCCTCCCTCTAATAACAGCCAAAACAAACATTGTAAAAAATACCCTTTAGTTCTACCCTTCAGCAATGTGGGTCTGCTTAGTCCCCTTCCTTCTCTCTCTCTCTGGGTCAGGAACAAGCAGAAACTTGGTGGTTCCCTTCCTTTTCTGAGCATATCTTAACTTGTTTCTTCTAGACATACAAGGAAAAAAGTTTTGAACATTTATATTTTCGGTCTTCAGAAACTAGGGCAGAAGGACTACCAGTGCTTTTTTTCCCCTAAGTGCTCTTGGCAGGAGCTGCTGAGCTGTTGAGGTGGGTGGTGTGAGGAGAGGACCTGTCCTTGTGTGCTCCTGTACCTTGTGTACATGGAGCTGGAAATGGATCTGGCTCTGTGGAGAGATGGAGAATGGTGTGAAGAGGCATACTCTTCTCACCTCCCTTCTTTGTCTTCATTGAGACATGGTCTAGGGGTCAGGGAGATGTTGGACAAAGGTTGGACTTAGAGGTCCTTTACAACTTAAATGGTTCTATGATTCTGTTTAGCCCTAAGGTCTGGCTTGGGTCTTCTATTGCATAGTGAATATTGTCATGAAAGGAAGTATTTGGGGGTGGCTTGTTTGGGGTTTGGGAAGCTCAGAGTTGATTCCTGGCTCTGTTATGGTCTGACTCAGTCGTGTTATTTGGCCACTCTGAGCCTCAGTGAAGTGGAGGGATTGATGCTGCCTTACCCATTACCTCTCAGGAGAAATGTGAGCGTAATTACAGGTGAGGCAAGGGTGCTTCCATCAGATAATAACATGAGCTGTGAGCATCCAGCATACGAAAATACTTCATTTGGTCATCTGTTATTAGCCTCTAAATAGCAGAGGGAGGCTGTGCCCCTCCCAGACCTCTCAGCTTACCTGGATTTTGACATGGGAGATGTTGTGCTTTGGCTCAGGTAACGGGCTTGTAGGGCCTCAAACCCACTTGCTGGGGCCCCTCTGGGTGTGATGCCACCACAGCAGCAAAATGCTAGGTTGTGTCTTTGCTCTGGGACCCTGCGTGGAGCTGGGGCGAGGCTTTAGGCTCCACGCTGAGTGTGAGAGCAGCATGCTGTGATCAGACCTTCTCCTGAGCTTTCTAGTCGTGACTGTGGACCTTCAGGAGGGTGGAAATTTTGCTGAAGTATTTGCTGCTGGAGAAGAGAGTTTACCTTAGCAACCCTGGGCTGTGCCGGGGGGGTGTAAGGTCGTGCAGGGTGGGTGGAGGTATGTGTTCTGCAGAAGGTACTTGGCACTCTATTCAGCCCTGAATTGACACATTTATCCATCAGCATCAGGTCTGTTCTGGGGGAGGAGGGGGAAGGATGGAGATAGCACAGCCTGCAGAAAGAATGCAGGTTGGCCAGGCTCCTCCAGCTCAGGGACCAGTGCTGGGTCTGTCAGGCTGGTCCCACGGAGGGGAAGGGCTCTTTGTTTTGAACAATGGAATCGGCTGGAGGACGTGCTGGGAACGCAGACATATTAAATGGTGTTCAAACTTCCAGCTAGGAAATGTGCTCATCTCTTGGCAGCAGAACACTCCTCTGCACTCTGGAGATTCTTTTGTGGCTCGTAAGTCTGGGTTAAGTGTGTGCCCCGTTGTGGTAGCTGGGGAGGGGCAGAGGTACAGGCAGGCTGAGACTGCCGCTGGGAGTGAATGGGGAGACTTCCAGAAGCAGTGCCTGGCTCCCACTACCAGTGTGTTGCCATCTCCCCTGTGGGGAAGGCTGGGCAGGGGCTGGGCTGCTGACACGGGCTCTCAATGCACATGCACCACTTTTGGCTGAATGGCAGGTTTCAGGGGAGTCTTAGGCTTAGACTAGAAGCCTACCTGGGCAGCTGAGGCATGGAGCTGTGTGGTTAGCTAGCTGCCAGCCCTCTGTCCTACTTGTATGACTGAATTACTGCAGGCATTCACCTCCTGTGCTCTAACAAACTTGTTTTATACTTACCATAGAATCAGATCATAGAAGGGTTTGGGTTGGAAGGGACCTCAAAGATCATCTAGTTCTAGCCCCCTGCTGTGTGTCAGGGATACCTCCCACTAGACCAGGTTGCTCAAAGCCCCGTCCAACCTGGCCTTTAACACCTCCAGGGATGGAGCATCCACAGTTTCCCTGGGCAACTTGTGCCAGTGTCTCACCACCCTCAGGGTAAAGAATTCCCTTCTAATTTCCAATCTAAATCTCCCCTCTTCCAGTTGAAGCCCATTACCCCTTGTCCTATCACTATGTGCCCTTATAAAAGGTCCCTGTACTTTGTGAAGATGAAGGAATGCTGTGCAGTGAGAGATGAAACTAAGGTTGGATCCTGCAGTAGTTGGGATACCAGCATGTGAGATACATGAATTAGGAATAGAAGAAAACACCCCTGATTGATAAGATGCCGGGGGTGTGCTGTTCTCCTTGTTGGAATTCTAGAAGCAGAAAACTTTGGATCCAGGAGTGCCCTCTGCCAGAAACAGCCCAAGGCTTTGGGAAGCAGCGTGTTTGACATAACCAGACAGCTGAATCCTTGCAGGGTGAGGCAGGAGCTGTATTGCTGTACTGGCTTGAGAGGAGATGGGAGTTCCAGCTGTGAAAACTGCCTCCTCATTTTTCCCTTTTGGAAAATGACCTGCACAGATCTGCTGACAGCTCAGAGGTAGAGGCGTGATTAACCGCCACAGGTATTGCTGAGCTGGAACTGAGATTCCCTGTGAAGTGGGACTGGCTGTTACTGAAGGAGCAGAGTAAGAAGAGCAGAAAATGGGAGAAGACCAACATAATCAGCATGTGATGCAAGTGCAGCTGCTGAGTGTCAGTCAGGTGGTCTCTCTGCTTTTAGTACTGAGGTTGTGTGAGGCTTTCAGAGGGCAGGGGAAGGGAGCATTGGAGACCTTCAGGAACAGAACATGGCAGAGAATCACAGAGCAGGTGGTTAGACAAGTTCTTCTGGGTTTTCCCTTAACCCTCCACCACTGACCTGTAGCATAGCTGGAAGCAAACCCCCTGCTTTGTGCCTCAGCCTTGCTATGTAAAATGGAGATACTTGCCAGCCTTGTGCAAGGCTTTTGTGATCTAATCAGCGTTTGAGACTCTCCTGGGGTGCTGTGGATGACTGAAATGCTACTTTTCTTTTTAAGGCACGTTTGCCATCTGTTACATAATCACTTTTGCTTTAATTTTATGATTGTATTTTATACACTCTCCATATAAAATCAGAGTGGCAGTGCTAATTTCATCTTTCAGATAGCTGAGTGAGGGAGCAGACCAACCTGCTGAGAGAACCCACAACACACAGACAATGGTCGGTATCTTGTGCAGCAAGAAGTTATGACAAACTTTGGAAAAGCTGCTTTTGAGGTTCGGACCCAGTTGTCATTGAAGAGACTTGGGATTTCGCTCCCTGGGAACAGTTCCCCAGCAGCCCCAGTCCAAAGCAGCATCTTTCCCATAACCAGAGCACAGCATGTTTGTACCGACATCACATGCCAACCCAAAGCCCATGGAAGCAGAGGCTCTGCTCTGCACTCTCCCTGCTATGGGAGGACCAGAGTGAAGCAATGCCCTGCAGGAGGTACCATCTCATGTAACGCCTCCTGGGGAGGTACTCTGAGAGGGTGGTGATGAGATCAGAGCAGCACTGAGCTGAGCAGGAATTGGACTCAAGTCTTTCAGGAGGCTTGACTGTCTCAGCCATAGCACATACAGAGGTGCTGGCAGTTTTGTGCTCTTTGGAGTAAATTCCTTTTACACCCTTTGTAGCAAAAGGGGAAAAGACGCGTATTGAGAAATAAAAAGACATTATCTGAATCCAGCTCCCTTAAAGCCAGTCTGCCTCTAGACTGGAGAAAATTGTGCATTCTGTAGGAGTGAATTATCTGCTGCTTTTTTGCAGCTCCTTTGGCTTCTCCACCCACCCCCACCCTCTTCCTTGTTCCTCCTGGTCTTTAAGAGCCCTTTAAAAGGGATCCGTTTCAGTAGGGAGCTATTTGTTTGCAGAGCATCTAAATTGTGCAGCATTGCTTCTGGCTTTTTCTGCAGGTGAAACTGTGCTTGTGTTTCCGTGCTCATGCAAAACACTGCTTTTAATATAGATGCTTAGTCTGGCAGCACAGATGTCACTAGATCAGTGATATCTTCCATCTCCAGCTGGACAAGCCACCCTTTTTGTTCTACAAGTCTGCGTGAATTTGGCTGGGCACCCCAAACTAGCTGCACATCCCAAATCCCCCCAAACTGCTTGCCGACTTCTGAAAGTCACCAAATCATAGAATTGTAGGGGTTGGAAGGGACCTCTAGAGACCATCTTGTCCAGCCCTCCTGCCAAAGCAGGCTAACCTGGGGCAGGCCTCACAGGAACATCTCCAGGCCAGTCTTGAAAGTGTCCAGAGAAGGAGACTCCACAACCTCTCTGGACAGCTTGGGCCAGGCTCCAACACCCTCACAGCAAAGTTTTTCCTCCTATTGAGGTGGAACCTCCTGGGTTCCAGTTGGTGCCCGTTGCCCCATCCTCTTGCCCCCACCCTTTAGCTCTTGATCAGCATTGATCAGATCCTCTCTCAGGCTTCTCCAGCTCACCAGCCTCAGGGCTCTCAGCCTTTCCTGAGCACAGAGATGCTCCAGTCCCACCAGCATCTTCACAGCCTCTGCTGGACTCTCTCCAGTAGTTCCCTATCTCTCTTGAACTGGGGAGCCCAGAACTGGACAGATGTGGCCTTACCAGCACAGAATAGAGTCATCTGCTCAGGTGTTGTTCAGAGCTATAGGATTTTCCTGTTGACTTCAGTAGGATTTGTTTCAAACCCTTCAAAGCATCAGGGCAATTCTGGGAAGCAGGGATGGCAGCAAGAACAGACAGTTGAGCCAGGGTGATTTAAATGCAGCTGTCTACAGCACTCATCTACAGTGAAGAGAAAATGCAATTTATTTTTAACACCTTTGTAATTCTAAAATGTTTGTGTATTAAGAAGATGAAATGACAGTTGATGTTACTGTGGCTCCTTCTCACAGTGCTGCCCTGTTTCCTCTTGTCCTGAGGTGTGAACAATCCACACTGATTTTCTCTCGCTGCGGATTGTACACAACTTAGCAAAATAAGGATCTCAACTTAATAGCCTTTCTGAAAGGCACTCTCAGCACAAGTAATGACTGTCAGCCTGGCAATATCTTCTTCTCCAAATTGCAAAGAAAATATTAACGCATATCAGACTTCTATGTTTTCAAAATTGAAAATGTACTTCTTATTACCATCATTGTTTATTGTGCTAAGCCTAATAAATGGAATGTGCATGGCCCATGGGGGGTTATATCCTATATGGGAAGATTCACTTTAAATCACACCCTGTTTTTTAAAATCTTGTTTTACCTGAGAGACTTCAAAGCTTTTGAATTGCATGACCTTGTTAATGACAGCTCTGGAATAGAGTTGCAGCACATCTGTCTATATCAGGAGAGAGTAATTAGCAAGTTATTGATAGTCCGAGGAAGCTGTGGCATGAACTCCAGCCAGCAGAATGTGGTGGCTCTAATACAAGACTTGGGTGGAGTGTCGTGCTCAGGATATAATGGTATCTTTATTATTTAAAGATACTCTCAGAGTGTGGAGCCTGTATGGATAGTAAATAACTCTATGTGGAGGCTACTGTTCCTGCAGATACATTATCTGGTCTCCTCACTTCTTCTGCTGGAAGTGTTCCTTAGAATCTTGCTGGTCTTCATTATTAGTCTGTTGTGGGCCACATGTTGTGTCATTACTGAAAGAGCTCGTTTGGGGAATAAATTACTTCTCTCAGTGTCTGCAAGGATTTTTACTTTATTTGCCAGCTTTATGCTGATATAGGTGGAGAGTAGTTTGCTCAAAGTCCTTAAAATTACTTCCAGTCTGAATGGAGCAAAAGCAATAGATGGTGTAATGGGAGAGATTGCATCTCCTGGAGAACTACAACCTTCCACCACTGGGTATGGGTTCAGTGCAGTGACTTACCAGCTGAGAGACTGAGAATGCTGAGCCTGGGGTGGACCTTGCCCGTTGGCTGGGTTGGTGTGGTCAGATTCCAAGCAAAGGTTGGGCTTGGGCACAAGTGCAGCCTCCTCTCAAGAAACCAGCTGTGATGGGGCACAACACTGTCCACAAAGAGCTTGTCCCTGCAAATCCTATCTCCTGTTATGTGACCCATACAGGCTGTGGGGCTTGTGGTGGTCTGTGCACCCCCACAGAAAGACAGTGGGGAAGAAAACTACCATGCAAGGAGGGCTGTGAAGACCAGCTGCAGGCAGAGGATCA